>OZ038445.1:2340162-2351551 GCA_964036265.1 Daptonema setosum
CGCCACAGGTCCATAAAATTAAATTTTGTTCACAAGACACCTAGATAGGGCTCTCAAATTTGGAATGCTAATTATCTGTGAGTGCTATGATTTTATATTCGCTATAAATTATGAACGCTATTATCTGGTTTACGGTATATGTAATCGCCCGTAAAAACGTTCCCTCTCGTGCATTACCACCGCAAAGCGAAGTTTTTTTTGTTATTTGCATTCGAAGGTTTTTTTTGAGATTCTGTATACATTATGTAATCAAGGACCATATAATAGATTCATACCCGGTTTATAATATACTGTATTCAATATAACACTATTTATTTATTACATTCGCGTGAAAAAAACTTATCCGAACGCTCGAATCCAGAAATAAGGCTGAACACCATTATGTCATTTCTGTTTACTCTCTCAGATATCTTTGTTGATACTGTAATGAATGGCCAAACAAAGAGTGATAAACCAGGTTTATGAATTTTTTTAGACCACTTCATTACTGACTCTTTATTCTTGACTCTTATGTAGACCTACAGGGACATTCATCAAAGGTTTCACAGACAGTTCTTTAGGTTCAGTGATAAATCGCTCGCGTCTAGCAAATTTGCCTTTATTACTAAACCTAGCGAACTGTTTATAGAGCGGAAAGTTGGGTTCTTACGGCCTAACTTTGTAAAAATGAGTCAATAATGAAATCATCGACTATAACATGATTACTGAAGTTAGAATATTTTGTTAAATCAAATGCCATGTTTCTGAACTCTTTAAGTCTGACATACCAGCAATTTTTGAGGATTTTCACATTTCTGATAGAAAAAATTGTGTTTAACTTTTTGTCGTCCTCAACACAATTGATTCATCACTAAGTTTATATATTTAGATTTGTTGATTTAGTTGACTGTAGCGATTGTATTTGTGAACATCATCGCGTTCTATTGGCACGGGAGATTACAAAAGTATATTTATTGTTCCATTTTTCAGTTCCACAATTGTTCTGGTCCGAATGAACGATTCGCTAATTTCTTTAATTATCTTTCCGATCAAATCGTAGTTTATTCGTTGGGTAGAAGCCAACACACACATTCTGCCGGCAAAAGCCTGTGCGAAACTATTCACTAATGAAACATTAGAGGAACATCTTGTAACATACTCATTAGAATGCTGGTTATAAAAAAGCTGTGTTGTTAGCGGTGCATGAGCCTGATGTTTCACTAGTGAGTTGCTTTGCGAGCACCTTCGCAGGCTGACACTGTGATGGGGCTTTTACCCACCATTTTTGGTTTTCCAGTTTTGTACGTTGAAACAAATTTTTTTAAACTTTCAGGATTTCCTTAACATTTGTAAGTTATTTACATGTTAGCCCTAAATATACAAGGTGTCCCATTTAAAAGTTACGTTTTGTTTTTGCTGTAAGTTTTGAAAACATTAACCGATTTTGAAGTTTTATGCGGCATATGATGAAAAATTTAAGAAAATTTTTTTTGGCGCATAAAATTTTTAAAACGCATGATTATACTAAATTTTATGCTAAATCTACAAAAGTCCCTTATTTTCACCAAAACTCGTCGATTTATTCCTGTTTTTTTCGCACATAAGTAACAGTTTATTAGAATTAATATTATCAAAATCAGGTAACCAATACTTGAAAATGCAGGTGAAACATACCAGAATATGCCCATTAAATCCTTAACATGATCACCACCTTACTGTACATGATTTATCCTCTTGTTTTTACGTCTAAATGAAATAACGATAATGAAATTTATTTTCCTACAAAAAGTTTTACAAACCCTTTCAAATCTTTTTTTTTACTTTCTACTGAAACCTCAACTGAAGGCGGTTTGTTTGGGTAAGGGATACACGGGGTTGTGAAACCGCGATGACATCAACAATTCTTCACATTATTTACATAAAACGTGTAAAGATGTAGGTGTTGTACACTTGTATTACTCACCCTTGAAAAAAACCATAGAAAGTTCGAAAATTCGTTTGTTTGGCGAAAAACTCTGCGAAACCGTCTCCATTCATAAAGGAAAAAATTTCAAAGAACAGTTTTGATTATGACCGTTGAAATTGTTTATGCCGTCGTCAGTTGACAAATAAATATTTTTTTAGATAAATGTTTATATGTTTATTGCAGTCATTGTGGGTGTAATAAATGCCATTCTGTTTGGAACCTGCACAGAAAACTGCTCTATGTTCCGCAACTGTCACTATGACCAGCGGACCAACCAAACCTCTTAATGTAGGGGGAATTCCGTCAAAGAGGGAAAATAGGCAGTTTTGAGGTCATTTTATTTACATGTTAGAGAACAAACTGTAATTTTTATTATCCAATGTGGGGGGGATTTCACTTTTCCCTCCCTTTCTCGTCCACTTGTGGTCACTCACATTGAATATGAGTCAGAAGCTGACGCCTGAAATTTTTTTAATTCAAATTGCGCGCGCGAACATTTTTTTGAATACCGAGAAACTTTAAGAAGACTATAATGGCTATAAAAGTATTCAGCAACCAGTTATTTGATGTGGAACAAACTGTTGAACATCTGAGAAACTACAGAGGAAAAAAGTTACACAGGTCTGGAAACCGGAACCCCCGGGTGGTCTACGCAAGTATTCTAACCACTTGACTAGAAGGACGACCAACCACTGACTGGTCTGATCCACTGGCGAACGAACCAAACCTCCAAAGGGGAGAGGAATATTCCCAAAGAGGGGGAATTAAAAGAAATTAGGTTATTTTACCTACACCTTTAGGAGCAAACTCTACTTTTAGAAACCACCAAAGAGGGGGAATTCCCCTTTTTCTTCCCCTTATCATCCCGATAGTGGTCTGATCAGATAGAGAAAGTGATTTCTGTTAGAAAACTTTTACAACACGATGAATTTGTTCCCGAGATGTTTTCTTTGAATTTTCGGGACACAATTTGAATTCAAAATCTATGTTGGCGATCGTTCAGTCCGAATTTTCTTTGTGAATAAACCGTAGTTTCTAGTAACAAGAAATCCTGACCAAGCTATGTATGTACAGGGTGTCCCACGTAACTTGCAATATTCTGCGAGGCCGCCAAATTTTTTGTGGTTGAACTATTTAAAAAATCAAAAAAGCAAATGAAAGCTCTTTTTATAAAGTTTTTTTCGTCGCATATTAGAAGTTCATAGCTATTACGCAGATCGAGATATTTTCATTTCCCCAAAAGTAGTCATTTTCAGTTCTGAAATCTCAGTGGGCTCGGTGTTCAACAGTACCGGTTGAAACCTATTTAAATGGCTTTATTTTGTCAAGAAGATTGAAAGCTGATCATTTCCCATGTAATTAAAGGTAAAAAGGTAGTTTTCTGATTCAAAATACGGTTTTGAGAATAAATCGGTAATTTGTCCTGTTTGTGGTTTTTATGCCTTTTGATGATTCCTGCGTGGTTTCGATCGATTATCCAACGTATAAATATGTCCCATCATGATTTAAAAAACACATTTTTAATAATGATCTCACAAACTTATTTTCAGACTTGTATTAACTTTTCAATGAAATACTGTGTTTCTAGAACAATTTTTAGAGCCCCCCCATGAGACATAAAAAAACTTAAAATGACTACTTCTGGAAAAGTAGCCATAACTTGAGAACTGTTTGTACAATGAACCTCTGGTAAATGGCAAACAAAACTTTACAAACAGGACTATCATTTGCTTTTTTAATTTTCAAAATAGCTCTACCACAAAAAATTTTGTGGTCTCGCAGAATATTGCAAGTTACGTGGGACACCCTATACATGTGTGTATTACATGTCTGATTGATGGCTGTCCACGGATGTGACAAAGTCTGATTCACTTAATATATAAAAATTATGTGATATTAATGTCAGTTTCTTCACTAATAAACATAAAATTATGTCGTTCATTGCAGATAATGAACAAATTATAGTTAAGCTGATTATCTCAATTTCTCATTTGGCACGGCTGAATTTCAACTCCGATTGAAGATGGCGACCAAGGCGATTTCGATATCGATATATTTGACTACGCTCATTGCAGGTTGGTTTTTTGCCGAAATGTTTTCATTATGATAGTCAAACAAGAACTGGGATGGAAAACACATCAGAATGATGTATTAATAGGCGCTGGAAAGGTAGTGAATAGGGGTCGGGAGGCCGGGACAAAATCCGGGACGGGACGGGACGGGACGGGACGGGACGACCCTTTTGTCCCGTCCCGTCCCGTCCCGGCCCCCATTTCATTTTGTCCCGTCCCGTCCCGTCCCGTCTACATCGAAAGTTGTCCCGTCCCGGTTTGTCCCGGATTTGCCTCCGGGACAACAAATTTTGTCCCGGGACAAAATCTCCAGGTTTCCCGGGACAGTTAACTCTAGACATCAAAACTAACATTCATTTTTCATAAGTTTATTGTCATTTACATAATAAAACGCAACTGCCAACCAACCCTGGTTTCGCAAAAAAAATATTTTATTCGCTCGCTCGTTTTATTCGTTCGTTCGCTCGTTGAAATAAATACAGATTTTACAGTACATTTGTACCATCAACACAACATTCAAAATATGCAGGTTCACATTAAAATGAGATTTTCAGAAGTATACAGTGAAACTTGTCCCTTCTGAACGGACATGAGGACAACACAAAATTATAATAACAAACAATGCTATTGGTGACGAGATGAGAAAATGGAAGAGTGTAATGTTCAAATGAATCTGTAACAGACAATAAAAAACATACAAAGTAATTCATATTAGTAACAGGCAACAAACAATACATCTATCGTTGATCTTGATACACATCATCTGTAAATGGGTGTGCGAAAAAAAGTAACTGGTAGGTAAGCAATTGGCTGACAATGACATGTTTATAGCTAATCATTTTATGAAACAAATAGTCATTCTTAAAAACATACACATATCAGTCTTTTCACCTGTGCAACAAATACATGTGAATGACAACAAAATAACAAGTTATTATTATTAGAATTCAGATAAATTCACTTAAATAAATGTTCAACACTCAACAGTCAATTCAAATGCAATGCATACATAATTTATTTTGTGTGGGCAGAACGGTAATTCATGTGTTTCACTATGACAACTGTTATGTTAATCGTCGTCTGACGAAGAATCTTCGGATTCAGACGCCTCTACTTCGAGAAGGTACCATGGAGAGGTAGAGACGATGTTGTTAAGAGCGAAGTTGGTATCTTCTTCGTTTTCTTCGTCATATGGTTCAGCGTCAACAGCAGCTTCCGCATTTTCAGCCACAGTCCCACCCATGATGCTCTCGTACTTGAGGTGCTTCATTTTTGCTTCGGTCAACACCTTGTACCTGAAAATCTGAACTTATACAAATAAACCGTTCGGAATTTTTCTTTTGCAAATATTAAACTAGATAAAAGGATTCCTCAATCTAAAATATGTAGTACTCAACACACATATAATAAACTGTTATCGATTTTCTGTTGTTCAGTCACACTAACGTGCTGTGCAATTGCTTCAAATTGGATGCCAGAAATATGCTCATTTCAAAATTATTGGGTGACATCCGTGTTCTGCTTGGAGACATGAGCATTCCACATTTCGAAAAGCAGCGTTCGCTTTCAACACTTGAACAGGGTATCGATAAGCAAACTTGTGCCAAGATCGTGATGTGTTGGTACGGGTTTTTTAAGCCCAGGGCCGACTTGGACTCCCAATATTCCAGTGGGTTGATGCCTGGTTTCCGAGCCGTGGAGCGGAAAGCCGTGATTTCCTATACGAAATATGCTGAATTAACCTTTGGTTTTATTATTTAATAAAAATTATTTCCTTTTAAACGATCAATTTAGGAGGAAACCAATAGCCAGTGTTACCGATTGTTCATTTTTGAGATGTATGTACGTTCTTAGTGACATGACAATCATGTGTCTGCTGTTGAGATGCTCAACCTGTATGATGCTTTCTTTAACTCGATCTTTCGGCGCACATGGTGTTACAAGTTCCTCTTCATCGCTCGAGTGTCTTGATGGAGACATTATCAGGCTGTCATCCATCAACGAAGACTTTTTTGCTTTGGGTGGTGTGACAGGCAGACGTCTCTTTTCACATTCTTCTGTACCATGTAATAAGTACGTATAATTAAGTAATCTTCGCTCGCTTTTTCCATCTAGGTAACTGTTTATTTTTATTTAAACATTTCTTTTTGTCCCGGGACAAACTCATATTTTGTCCCGGGACAAAGATTTCTTGTCCCGTTTTGTCCCGCTTTGTCCCGGGACAAACTGTTGTCCCGTCCCGTCCCGTCCCGACCCTCATTTCATTTTGTCCCGTCCCGTCCCGTCCCGTCCACTCTGAATATTTCTTGTCCCGTCCCGTCCCGTCCCGCCCAAACCTTGTCCCGTGCCGACCCCTAGTAGTGAACGATACTGATGGGCAAATAAACTATGTAATTCTGACTTCAGGGCCATTTTGAAGTTCAGACCAATACTAAGCATCCAACAAAAGTAAAATCCGTTTGTTTCGATCACTGTTATTTTCCGCCAAAAGCCGCGCATTTAAATTCAGAAAATCAATCAATTAGATAATACTATTATTTTAGAACAACCTAAAATCCATACATATATATATGTACTTCCAGGCATCATTTGCCAATGTCGGTTCAGCAACGATGACAACTATTCCATATCGTGGAATCTGACGTCGGATGGCAAACTTCTTTTTGATCTGCGACATCGAATGAAAGCCGGCGAATGGAGCGGCGTCGGATTCGGCAGTGAGATGGTTAGTGAGTGAGTAAATGAGTGAGTGAGTGAGTGAGTGAGTGAGTGAGTGAGTGAGTGAGTGAGTGAGTGAGTAAGTGAGTGAGTGAGTGAGTGAGTGAGTGAGTGAGTGAGTGAGTGAGTGAGTGAGTGAGTGAGTGAGTGAGTGAGTGAGTGAGTGAGTGAGTGAGTGAGTGAGTAAATGAGTGAGTGAGTGAGTGAGTGAGTGAGTGAGTGAGTGAGTGAGTGAGTGAGTGAGTGAGTGAGTGAGTAAGTGAGTGAGTGAGTGAGTGAGTGAGTGAGTGAGTGAGTGAGTGAGTGAGTGAGTGAGTGAGTGAGTGAGTGAGTGAGTGAGTGAGTGAGTGAGTGAGTGAGTGAGTGAGTGAGTGAGTGAGTGAGTGAGTGAGTGAGTGAGTGAGTGAGTGAGTGAGTGAGTGAGTGAGTGAGTGAGTGAGTGCAAGAGTGGGTGGGTGAGTGAGTGAGTGAGTGAGTGAGTGAGTGAGTGAGTGAGTGAGTGAGTGAGTGAGTGAGTGAGTGAGTGAGTGAGTGAGTGAGTGAGTGAGTGAGTGAGTGAGTGAGTGAGTGAGTGAGTTAGTGAGTGAGTGAGTGAGTGAGTGAGTGAGTGAATGCGTGAGTGAGTGAGTAAATAAGGGTTTGATCTAATATTATTCGCAAATATGATTACGATCCGTTGCTCTGATCTGAATGCATTGCCGAACTTTTTTCGCACGTGTTTCTTATACAACAAACCGTGAAACGTGAACCGAAATTTTCGGTAAACTTGAAACGATGGGAAAGATGGTTAGTTAAGAGCAAATCCATTCAGCAAAATAGTGAATGAGAGAATGATCACTTGAGTTAGTGAGTGATCAACTGAGTGAAGGAATGAACTTTATTATTAAAAAAATCATCTTAATACAACGGGCCTGTAGCTCAAATGGTAGAGCGCGCGCTTAGCATGCGCGAGGTACGGGGATCGATACCCCGCAGGTCCAATGGTTTTGACCAGTTGATTGATTTTTAAACCCACATAGTTCCTTAACCTAATCTATGTATTTGGTCAGTTTTTTACAATGCTTCTATTTTTTATAATGACATTGAATTTGAATGCACGCCATTTTTATTCGTAGACTTTTTTTTACTTGGACTTTTACTTAAACTGGAGCAATCGAAGCACACTAATACCATACCAGAATGGTGTTTTCGTGGTGGCCAGAGAGTTGAATAAACTGACGGGCATTGACAGTAACCCCAGGGCAACGCGTCAGAATCTGCGTCTCAAGTCAGGTTTCGAGCTTACTGTAGGACCACCGGTTTTCGAGGCTGGTACACTAGACAATGACAGGCATCTTAGGAGGGATCGAGAATGCGAAAGCTACTATACTGAACGGAAGGTGGTGGGTTCGATTCCTACCAGGAACTTGAAATTTTTCACTTTTTTGGTTGGACGAGATTTCGTCTGTCAATCACCCAATTCTTTTCAGAGTGATCTCGACTTCATCATGGTTAGGCTAACAGAGGCCGGAGAAGTGTTCGTCGGATACACGGAGATCGACGGATACTCATCTGAAAGTATTCAACCGTCGGTGTTCCAGAGTACGGAGCTGGCCGGCCCGGCCGTGTATGAGGTGAGTGAGTGCGTGAGTGAGTGAGTGAGTGAGTGAGTGAGTGAGTCATCATTTCAGGGTGGCATGCTGGTTGTGCAGTTCACTGCGACTATCAATGAGAAACGAATAACCGATTTAGATGGTTGCAGTGATTGGGTGGTTAGTCAGTCAGTAAGTCAGTCAGTATGACAATTTACAGTCAGTCAGTGAAAAAAACACTTACTTATTAGTCAGTCAGTCAATCAGTCCATCAATTCATTCCGTCTGTCTCTCTGTCAGCATGTCCGGTCGAAAGAGCAAACATTCAGTTTGTCAATACTACACTCAGTCGATCAATCCGTCAGTCAATCAATCAATCTGTCAGTCAGACAATTTCATAATCCATATCATGCAGTGTGGGTTGATAAACATGCGTAGCAGTTTGTCAATACTCTGAAGACTAATGTCAGTATTTCAGTTATGCCGACAGTCTGTCCCACAATCAGACATTTCATTTGTTTTCCTTAAAAAATTCCAGCAGTTTTTCAGTTTTGTTCACGTTTCAAGATTTCTCTAGTACCTTGCAATTTGTTTTTATCTACCAGTCGATCCTGAATCACTATCTTATTTAGTCACCTAGTCAGTCATTTAAAAACCAGTCACCTAGTCAGTCACTCTAACAACTAATGAGACTGGCACTTGGCCTCAAGTTATCTCAATCTAAAATTATCTCTCATTTATCAACTCTCTGCTACTTAGTAGGCCTTTCATTACTCAACAAAGTGCAAGAACACCCTTCATGTTACATAAACCTGTCTACCAACAAACGTGTCAGTCACTCAATCAGTCACTCAATCAGTCACTCAACCATTCACTCAACCAGTCACTCAATCAGTCACTCAATCAGTCACTCAAACAGTCACTCAACCAGTCACTGACTCAATCAATAACTTCCAGTTCCCAACGTCCGGTGGTCGTCTAGTATCCGGCGGAGTTGGCAAACATGCTAAGACGCCCACTATTCGTTGGTTCAACTTTGATAAAGAAATATTACCAAAACTTCTTGCTTAAAAAAAACAATTCTATTGCGTATACTGTAGCTTGGTCAGTGTTTCTTGTTATCAAAAATTCATTTTTCTGGTCGGTTACGCACGTATGCAATGAATTAAGTGCAAATTTCGTATGTTTTCCAGAAGTTACATGTCAGAAAAGTGTTTATTTCTGGAAATTTTGAATGCGCGCCAAAAGCAGATTCAACTTTGAGTTGCGTGTCATAAACTTTTCTGAGTCTCATAAACTTTTCTGAGTCTCATAAACTTTTCTGAGTCTCATAAACTTTTCTGAGTCACACGAATAATAGCCGGAAAAAAATTATCAAGGGACAGGAAAAAATTCTTACTCTACATTCCAGGCTCTATCTGCAATCTGACCGAATGTGAAGCCGTCGATTCACCGAGTGACGACAGCGTTGGGATGATAAGTCCAAATGTTGAAGTTGACGACGAAACCACCGCAACAACAACAACAGCAACTACAACAACCGCAAAACCTTCAACAACAACAACAACAGCAAAACCATCAGTTGCAACAACAACAACAACAACAACAACAACAACAACAACAAAAGCAGCAGGTACCACAACTCTACCGCCGAAAACGACTGTAGGAGGAGGAGGTACAACAACCATAGCACCCGCAACAACAACATCATCAACAACAACAACAACAACAGCAAAAACAACAACAACAACAACAACAACAGCATCTGGAACAACAACAACAATTGACCTCTTTAGACGCAATGACTCGGTTGATACCACTCGAACAACTCGTGCAAATGACTACAACCTGGTTAACCCAGAATTCTACAACAACAACAGTAGCAACAACGACAACAACAACAACACTTCCCCGTTGTTCCCACCAATTTTCGGCTTTCCCCTAGGACCTCCCGGCCCGGGACAACCTAGCCCACCACCGTTGCCTCCCCGTCCTCCTCCCAACAACAACAACAACAACAACAACAACAACAACAACAACAACAACAACAACAACTTGGGTTCCACCATCCGTCCACGACCCACTTTCAAACCGGCGCCCCCATTTGTTATCCCATCGTCGTTTGACAACAACAACAACAACAACAACAACAACAACATTAACAACAACAACAACAATGAGGATGACTTCTTCGGCAACCTGGATATCGAAATCGAACCCCTGGTGGGTGACCTTTGGTCATCGATGATTGATGCGTTTGATGGCTTGAGGAATATGTTTTCCCAAGGACAAGGTTCGAGGATTAACAGCATCATTGATGATATCAACAACAACTTAAACAACAACAACGACAACAACGTCAACCGACCCGAGAGACCGATGTTTCCTTCATTACCTTTCCGTCCTAATGGAAACAACAACAACAACAACAACAATAGTAGCAGCAACAACAACAGCGATCTGAATCAGTTGATCTTCAGCAATTTGCGACCTTTCCTACCACAACTGCCATTCAGCATTGGCAACAACAACAATAACAACAATGGTAATATTAACAATGTCAACCGACCTGACAGACCGTTGTTCCCATCTTTACCGTTCCGTCCTAACTCTAACAACAACAACAACAACAACAACAACAACAACAACAACAACAACAACGATAACAACAACAACAATTTTGCCACCACAACATCTCGTTTCGGTGTTAACAACAACAACAACAACAATGGTTACACCACACAGAGACCGACGTTTCCGCCATTCCCGACAACAGGCCGTTTTGGCAACAACATCAACAACAACATCATCAACACCGGCTTCTCAACAGAAAGTTACACAGCCCGCAGCAGCGACAACATTGGGTATACTACGGGTTACCCTAACAATTTTAACAATTATTATGGCGTTTCCTTGTCCACAGTGCGCCCCTTTGGTCCAACATTCCGACCTGTTCCACCTGGTTTTGACAACAACAACAACAAAAATAACATGAACAACAACCTGAACAACAACAACAACCTGAACAATGTGAACAACAACAACAATGAGGATACAAGTGCCTTGGCTCGCATTAACACAAT
>OZ038445.1:2351751-2359251 GCA_964036265.1 Daptonema setosum
CTGTCATTGTTAGCTCAGTGAACTTGGCGACCTTTTTTTTTGGAAGTCTCCGTTGACTGAAGCCAATAAGGCCCACTAATACCATATACAGAATGGTGTTTTCGTAGTGGCCACTGGCCAGAGAGTTGAAAAAACTGACGGGCAATGGCAGAAACCCCAGAGCAACGCGTCAGGATATGTGTCTTAAGTCAGGTTTCGAACTTAGGACCGCCGGTTTTCGAGGCTGGCGCCCTACGCACTATACTAGACAGACACTAAACCTTTATTGATATGTATAAAACAGAGTTAAATAAAATAATAGTTAAAAAGGACGCATTCAAATTCATTCTCCTATTTAATTTAAAACTACTGTAAAGGCCAAGGTAAACGTGAAGTCCCAAAAGCCAGTAAATTATTTCACGTAGATTAGCTATGACGATCAACAAACGTAAATACGTACATCACATACATATGTACGTACTGTACTACACGATACCCTTGTAATTTCTCATAAACCAATTTCTGTTTAGACTCAAACACAGTGGGTCAGACATTTGAATTTGAATGCGCGCCATTTTTCGCCTTCTCAGGCAAAAATAGCCACCAGCATTTACTACACTAGACTAGAAGGAGTGGGAAACTGGAATTCTCCTCCCTTTGAGGTTTCCAAAACGTAGACTTTGTTCCTTAAGGTGTAGGTAAAGTGACCTGAAAACTGCCTATTCTACCTTTCTTTGACGAATTTCCCCTCCCTTCGAGGAATTAACTCGTGAGCCAGTGTTTTACGAATACATTTAAAATTTAAATTTTTTCATAAATTTGGCGCCAAATTCAACTTCAAACGTCTCTCTACGAGTTTAGAATGTCACTCCACGATCTCTCTACGAGTTCAGAATGTCACTCCACGATCTCTCTACGAGTTCAGAATGTCACTCCACGATCTCTCTACGAGTTCAGAATGTCACTCCACGATCTCTCTACGAGTTCAGAATGTCACTCCACGATCTCTCTACGAGTTTAAAATGTCACTCAACGATCTCTCTACGAGTTCAGAATGTCACTCCACGATCTCTCTACGAGTTCAGAATGTCACTCCACGATCTCTCTATGATTTTAGAATGTAACTCCACGATCTCTCTACGAGTTTAGAATGTCACTCCACGATCTCTCTACGAGTTCAGAATGTCACTCCACGTTCTCTCTACGAGTTCAGAATGTCACTCCACGATCTCTCTACGAGTTCAGAATGTCACACCACGACCTCTCTACGAGTTTAGAATGTCACTCCACGATCTCTCTACGAGTTCAGAATGTCACTCCACGATCTCTGTACGAGTTAAGAATGTCACTCCACGATCTCTCTACGAGTTCAGAATGTCACTCCACGATCTCTCTACGAGTTCAGAATGTCACTCCACGATCTCTCAACGAGTTCAGAATGTCAATCCACGATTTCTGCACGAATTAAGAACGTCACTCCAAGATCAATCTACGAGTTCAGAATGTCACTCCACGATCTCTCTACGAGTTCAGAATGTCACTCCAGATCTCTCTACGAGTTCAGAATGTCACTCCACGATCTCTCTACGAGTTTATAATGTCACTCCACGATCTCTCTACGAGTTCAGAATGTCACTCCACGATCTCTGCACGAGTTAAGAACGTCACTCCAAGATCAATCTACGAGTTCAGAATGTCACTCCACGATCTCTCTACGAGTTCAGAATGTCACTCCGCGATCTCACTACGAGTTTAGAATGTCACTCCACGATCTCACTACGAGTTTAGAATGTCACTCCACAATCTCTCTACGAGTTCAGAATGTCACTCCACGATCTCTGCACGAGTTAAGAACGTCACTCCACGATCAATCTACGAGTTCAGAATGTCACTCCACGATCTCTCTACGAGTTCAGAATGTCACTCCACGATCTCTCTACGAGTTCAGAATGTCACTCCACGATCTCTCTACGAGTTCAGAACGTCACTCCACGATCAATCTACGAGTTCAAAATGTCACTCCACGACCTCTCTACGAGTTCAGAATGTCACTCCACGATCTCTCTACGAGTTCAGAATGTCACTCCACGATCTCTCTACGAGTTTAGAATGTCACTCCACGATCTCTCTACGAGTTCAGAATGTCATTCCACGATCTCTCTACGAGTTCAGAATGTCACTCCACGATCTCTCTACGAGTTCAGAATGTCACTCCACGATCTCTCTACGAGTTCAGAATGTCACTCCGCGATCTCACTACGAGTTTAGAATGTCACTCCACGATCTCTCAACGAGTTCAGAATGTCACTCCACGATCTCTGCACGAGTTAAGAACGTCACTCCACAATCAATCTACGAGTTCAAAATGTTACTTCACGATCTCTCTACGAGTTCAGAATGTCACTCCACGATCTCTCTACGAGTTCAGAATGTCACTCCACGATCTCTCTACGAGTTTTGAATGTCACTCCACGATCTCTCTACGAGTTCAGAATGTCACTCCACGAACTCTGCACGAGTTAAGAACGTCACTCCACGATCCATCAACGAGTTCAAAAAGTCACTCCACGATCTCTCTACGAGTTCAGAATGTCACTCCACGATCTCTCTACGAGTTCAGAATGTCACTCCACGATCTCTCTACGAGTTCAGAATGTCACTCCACGATCTCTCTACGAGTTCAGAATGTCACTCCACGATCTCTCTACGAGTTCAGAATGTCATTCCACGATCTCTCTACGAGTTCGGAATGTCACTCCACGATCTCTCTACGAGTTCAGAATGTCACTCCACGATCTCTCTACGAGTTCAGAATGTCACTCCACGATCTCTCTACGAGTTCAGAATGTCACTCCACGATCTCTCTACGAGTTCAGAATGTCACTCCACGATCTCTCTACGAGTTCAGAACGTCACTCCACGATCAATCTACGAGTTCAAAATGTCACTCCACGATCTCTCTACGAGTTCAGAATGTCACTCCACGATCTCTCTACGAGTTCAGAATGTCTCTCCACGATCTCTCTACGAGTTCAGAATGTCACTCCACGATCTCTCTACGAATTCAGAATGTCACTCCACGATCTCTCTACGAGTTCAGAATGTCACTCCACGATCTCTCTACGAGTTCAGAATGTCACTCCACGATCTCTCTACGAGTTCAGAATGTCACTCCACGATCTCTCTACGAGTTTAGAATGTCACTCCACGATCTCCATACGAGTTCAGAATGTCACTCCACGATCTCTCTGCAAGTTCAGAATGTCACTCCACGATCTCTCTACGAGTTCAGAATGTCACTCCACGATCTCTCTACGAGTTCAGAATGTCACTCCACGATCTCTCTACGAGTTAAGAACGTCACTCCACGATCAATCTACGAGTTCAAAATGTCACTCCACGATCTCTCTACGAGTTCAGAATGTCACTCCACGGTCTCTCTACAAGTTCAGAATGTCACTCCACGATCTCTCTACGAGTTCAGAATGTCACTCCACGATCTCTCTACGAGTTCAGAATGTCACTCCACGATCTCTCTTTAAGTTAAGAACGTCACTCCACGATCAATCTACGAGTTCAAAATGTCACTCCACGATCTCTCTACGAGTTCAGAATGTCACTCCACGATCTCTTTACGAGTTCAGAATGTCACTCCACGATCTCTCTACGAGTTCAGAATGTCACTCCACGATCTCTCTACGAGTTTAGAATGTCACTCCACGATCTCTCTACGAGTTCAGAATGTCACTCCACGATCTGCCTACGAGTTTAGAATGTCACTCCACGATCTCTCTACGAGTTCAGAATGTCACTCCACGATCTCTCTACGTGTTTAGAATGTCACTCCACGATCTCTCTACGAGTTCAGAATGTCACTCCACGATCTCTCTACGAGTTCAAATTGTCACTCCACGATCTCTCTACGAGTTCAGAATGTCACTCCACGATCTCTGCACGAGTTCAGAATGTCACTCCACGATCTCTCTACGAGTTCAGAATGTCACTCCACGATCTCTCTACGAGTTCAGAATGTCACTCCACGATCTCTCTACGAGTTCAGAATGTCACTCCAAGATCTCTATACGAGTTCAGAATGTCACTCCACGATCTCTCTACGAGTTTAGAATGTCACTCCACGATCTCCATACGAGTTCAGAATGTCACTCCACGATCTCTCTACGAGTTCAGAATGTCACTCCACGAACTCTCTACGAGTTCAGAATGTCACTCCACGATCTCTCTACAAGTTAAGAATGTCATTCCACGATCTCTCTACGATTTCAGAATGTCACTCCACGATCTCTCTACGAGTTCAGAATGTCACTCCACGAACTCTCTACAAATTCAGAATGTCACTCCACGATCTCTCTACGAGTTTAGAATGTCACTCCACGATCTCTCTACGAGTTCAGAATGTCACTCCACGATCTCTCTACGAGTTCAGAATGTCACTCCACGATCTCTCTACGAGTTCTGCTGCTGTTGTTGTTGTTGTTGTTGTTGTTGTTGTTGTTGTTGTTGTTGTTGTTGTTGTTGTTGTTGTTGTTGTTGTTGTTGTTGTTGTTGTTGTTGTTGTTGTTGTTGTTGTTGTTGTTGTTGTTGTTGTTGTTGTTGTTGTTGTTGTTGTTGTTGTTGTTGTTGTTGTTGTTGTTGTTGTTGTTGTTACATACTAAAGAAATATCAGAATATATGCACTCACAAAAATTATATACTCAGTTTTCCCGTAAGTAAGTGAGCAAGTCGAAAACAAAATCCTCTGAAATCTGTTTCCTTTTTCTCATGTACCAAAACAAATTGGACCTGCGGGGTATCGATCCCCGTACCTCGCGCATGCTAAGCGCGCGCTCTACCATTTGAGCTACAGGCCCGTTGTAAGTAAATACTATAAAAACAGTTCTTTGACTCATAGCATTCGCGGTATATTCCACTGTGCAGTCTTTATTAGTCTATTATAAAAATAATAGGCGTTTATGCAGCCAAAATTACGTGGGTAAACTGGTGTATCCCGCGGAAAAATATGGTAAACGCGCTAACTCACTCACTTACTCACTCACTCACTCACTCACTCACTCACTCACTCACTCACTCACTCACTCACTCACTCACTCACTCACTCACTCACTCACTCACTCACTCACTCACTCACTCACTCACTCACTCACTCACTCACTCACTCACTCACTCACTGCACTCACTCACTCACTCACTCACTGCACTCACTCACTGCAGGTACGTGCTGGATGAGATCCTTCTGAATCGGACCTTCTCCGCTCAAGCCAACGTTTTCTGTCATTTGAATATTCGAATTTCGCGCCAAAACCAGCCGCCGCTGTTGTGGAGTGAAATGGTGGATTCGTGGAAAACCATTCTCGAACATTCGCCGTACATTCCATTGAGATTGGCGGAAACCTCGGATGAACTTCTACTCCATTTACTGAACGTGGACAGTAGGTACTGTCTTATCCAGTTCCATCACCAGTTCTGTGATCCTAATAATGGATGATTCGGTAAAATCTGTCCAGGGTTTTCTGCGCGCATTCAAATTTCCGGATTTTTTTTTTACTTCGAGTAAATTATTCTACTACTCCATTTACTGAACGTGGACAGTAGGTACTGTCTGATCCAATTCCATCACCAGTTCTGTGATCCTAATAATGGTTGATTCGGTAAAATCTGTCCAGGGTTTCTGCGCGCATTCAAATTTCTGGATTTTTTTTTACTTCGAGTAAATTATTCTACTACTCCATTTACTGAACGTGGACAGTACAGTAGGTACTGTCTGATCCAATTCCATCACCAGTTCTGTGATCCTAATAATGGATGATTCGGTAAAATCTGTCCACAAATTTTTGTTACTGATAATAAATTAGCACGCGATTTGAATTCGAAATTTTTTTGGTGCGCATTCAAATTTAGAATTTTTTTTGAAACCTCGGATGAACTTCTGCTCCATTTACTGAACGTGGACAGTAGGTACTGTCTGATCCAGTTCCATCACCAGTTCTGTGATCCTAATAATGGCTGATAAACTCACCGAAATTTTTTTTCCAATTTGAACTCACTGAAATTTAATTCACCGAATTTAAACTCACCAAAGTTGAACTCACCGAAATTGAACTCCCCGAATTTGAAGTGAGGAGTTGAATGAATCCAATCTCACTGAGTTTCGGTGAGTTGACTTCTGACCACTGAAAATTTCTTTTTCGGTGAGTTTAACATTTTCCTGGATGATTCAGTATGACCTGTCCAGGGTTTCCTATTTCGCCAAAAGTTTGATCAAAGAAAATTTGGTGCTTGTTCAGTTTTCGAGTTTTTTTCAATGGCATGTCAAAACCATATTCTTAGATTTATGCTCTCTGCTGATTGGCCAATTAAAATTTTGTTTCAAACCATTGCTGTTACTGATTTTGCTTTTTTACAAAAACATTCGGGTCGGATCGCCTCAACCAACCATAATCTTGCCAGAATTTTTTATATTCATTTATATTTTATATAGTTTTATGTATTCTTATTTCTATGTATCTTCATTTATGTATATCTTGAATGTTCGCTTTTCTTTCGTGTACACTTGTGTTTTTGCTTTTACTTTTATGTGATATCAGTTTTGCTTCATTTTCCACTAAACTAATGATATAAATAAATAAACATAATTGTATTCTATTGGTAATATTTAAGCTGAGCCAGCGAAACTAGAAACGGTGAGTATAAAAATGTAACAGTAATAAAAAATAAATTTAGTGCAAATATATAGGGTGCATTTAAAAAAAATCAATCTCCTATTTAATTCAAAACTACCATAGCCGATTCAAATATGCTTTCAAATTTCCGACAATTGAATTGTTTTTATTTTATTGCATTTGTATAACATCTGAACGGTGCGCAAAATTCATTGCACACGTTTTGAACAACTTATCAAAATTTCCTTCAGTACCAGGATACCACGACAAACTACGATTATATAAAGGCGATGGCAAACTCCGAAAAGCCAGTAAACTATTTCACGGAGAATAGCTACATATGACGATCTACAAACGTAAGTACGTACATCCCATACATACATACTGTAACATACACCATTGTAATTTCTAGATAATACTTACAATTTCTAGATGACTTCTAGATGATTTCTAGATGATTTCTACTAGATGATTTCTAGATGATAGATAATTTCTAGATGATTTCTAGATAATTTCTAGATGATAGATAATTTCTAGATTATACGATCTGGAAACGTAAATACGTTACAATACATCACATACATACGGTACTATACGATACCATTGTAATTTCTAGATGATTTCTAGATTATTTCTAGATGATTTCTATATGATTTCTAGATGATAGATAGTTTCTAGATGATTTCTAGATAATATGATCTAGAAACGTAAATACGTACATCACATACATATGTACGTACTGTACTACACGATACCCTTGTAATTTCTCATAAACCAATTTCTGTTTAGACTCAAACACAGTGGGTCAGACATTTGAATTTGAATGCGCGCCATTTTTCGCCTT
>OZ038445.1:2361751-2386751 GCA_964036265.1 Daptonema setosum
TCACGAAATATTTTTGAAAAATAAATATAATTTCAACTTAGATCCAAAATTCGAATAAAAAATTCAAAAGGTTTGAGAGAAACTCTGTGAATTTTCATAATAAATTAATTCAATAAACAAACAGTTTATTGAATTAAATTTCTGTAATTAACCTACAGAAATAATTGCTACAATGTCTGGGCTCATGTTTGTAGAAAAATTTAACAAAACTTAAGCTGATTTGCAGGGTATCACCTCGACAATTTTCAACCTAATGGTTCAATGTCTGACTATTTTTGGCTGTCAGATTTCACTAGAATCACCAAAGGGTCTTTAAGTCCCCTGCGCTATAAACATAGTAAACTGTTTCAAGTGTTTTAATGGGTCTCATTCTAACCGAAGGGTACATGTACTCTCAGAATCGTATTCGTATATACTGGTGACGGTGAGTAATCAAAAAACATATATGCTTAGAAAACTTAGATTATGGATATTCAGAACTTCAGAAGTACCCATCGTCCCATGACTTTCGCAACGTACTATAAGTTAAATGCCCGCCAGTATATCGTACTTAAAAGTATACTGTTTCAAGTGTTCGTGGGGCTCACTTCAACCAAATGGTACTTACTCCCTGCATATTCTCTTTTGAGTAACAGAGAGTGATTATATTATGAGAAACATTGGTTTACCAAGTTCGTCTCCAATAATAAAGTTCCCCACCCCCACACAGTTTCTGCCAGCAAAGCTGCCCTCCACGCAACTCACTAATGAAACATCAGGCGCAACTTTTCATAACCAGCATGCTAATGCGTGTGTTACAAGATGTTCCTCTAATGTTTCATTAGTATAAAGTTTTTCACACGGTTTTGGCTGCAGAATGTGGGTGTTGGCTATATCTCTATGTTCAATCTCCTATGACTTAGGCAACGTACTATACGCTAAATCCCCGGCAATATATCGTACAACACTGTTTCAATTCAAGTGTTCCATATACCATGGGGTCTCAATTTAAACCACCCCAAGGGTGCTACCCACTGGCGGACGAGCTAATCCTCCAAAGGGAGGGGAAATTCCTCAAAGAAGGAGGAATCAGCAGTTTTCAGCTCGTTTTACCTACACCTTAAGGAACCAACTTTACTTTTTGAAATTCCCAAAGAGGGGGGAATTCCACTTTTCCCACCCCTTCTCGTCCGTTAGTGTACCATGGGGACTCAATTTAAACCACCCCAAGGGGACTACCCGACGTACGCCTATGAAATCGCGGGCAAAATCCCCTTTGAAGATAAAATGTGTTTGAAAAAAAGTCTAACCAAATTCTTTTTTATGTCGTTTCGTTGTACTTCAACTTTCTCCTCAACACCTGAACCTATATGAGCAAACGCGTTATTTCATGTGATCAATTCTCGACCGCCATCGCGTACGCGTGTTAATCTACGATGTAGGCTTAGAGCGTCACGAACACTTGCGGCGAACGTTTCAGTGGGGAGGGGCAGAGAGGGGGGGGTGCAGAGAGGGGGGGTGCAGAGAGGGGGGAAAGTGCAGAGGGGGGTTCTGGCGAACCAGTCAATTTATAAAAAGGGGGTAAAGTTTTCCACAAAGGTAGGTTAGCTTCTTAGATTTTTTATCTCCACTTTGAGAAACAAATTGTAGTTATTGAAGCCGTCAAAAGAAGGGGGATTCCTTCTGGTGTGGGGGGTCGCTGGCGCAAAATGCCAAACCCCAAAAATTTTCCTAGAATTTTTTCTAAATGCCAATTTTTTTTGTCACCAAAAAATTATTCCAAGTGAAGTTTTACTGTCCGTTAACCCTCGATTACCTATCGTGAGGCTGGCGTTAGGCCCGCGCAGCGGTGGTATTTCAGTGATTACCCACATTTGTATGCTCGCATAAAATTTCGTGTTTGGGAAAAATTCTAGGAAAATTTTTGGGGTTTGGAAATTTGCGTCGCTGGCACTCATTGTAGTGAACCGCTGAGCCTAAAGTCGCCTCATATCAGGGAATCTCCAATGAACGGTAAGGGAAGAGAACCGTGGAATTTCCCCTCTCTTTGGCTATGTTACTATGACGTAGAATCTGTGCGATTCACCAGCGGACGAGAAGGTGTGGAAAAAGTGAAATTCCCCCTCTTTGCTGTTTTGGAATGGTAAACTTTGTTCCTAAAGTGGAGGTAAAATAGACTGACAACTGCCAATTCCCCCCTCTCCGACAAATTCCCTTCCCTTTGAAGGTTTGGATCGTCCGCCAGTGGCTCCATTAGGTTTGCCTCAAAATTACAAATCCCCTCTCTTTGGGAAAGTTTCCGTCCGTTTGGGGAGTTGGTTCGTCCACCAATGGTTGAGCGTACGGGCGGCTTATTCCAGGGACTACCAGCGGAAGAGAAGGGGAGGGAAACCTGGAATTCCCCCCTCTTTGGTAGTTTCAAAAATAAAGTTTGTCACTCAAAGTGTAGGTAAAATGGCCTTCTTTTTGCTATTCCCCCTCTTTGAAGAAATTCCCTTCCCTTTGGAGCGTTGCGGCTTATTCCAGGGAACCCCCATTATGTGTGGGGGTCATTTGTGCGGCCGGGTGGGGTGCTTCAAGGGATGGGGGCCGAACGGACTGCATTGATTGCATGTCACTTGCACGCATCCTTCGGTATTGTATACTGTTATATGCGTCATTTCCTGTTCCGTGAAGTTCGTCAAATTCGGGTGTTCCGAACGTTGCGGATGAATTGGCGCGCAATAAAAATTCAAGTGATATTCAAGAAAGTTTTTTAAGTGATTTTCAGAATCATATAAAGAGCTGTTTCAATTTTTTAGAGCAGTAAATTTGAACTCTTGCATCCTCCGGTATTTATGCATACTGTTTTTAAGCGTCATTGTATGTTCCGTGAAGTTCGTCAAATTCGGGTGTTTCGAACGTTGCAGATCAGTTGTTACCCGGATTTTTTGGCGCGCAGTTTGAATTCAAATATACTTTTGGCACGCTTTCAACTTTTACGAACTGCATTGTTTGCGTGTTACTTGCACGCATCTTTCGGTATTGTATACTGTTATATGCGTCATTTCATGTGCCGTGAAGTTCGTTGAAATTCGGGTGTTCTGAACGTTGCGGATGAAATTGATATATCCAGGGTTTCTTGTTAAAAAAACATTTTGGCGCACAATTCAAGTTTGGTCTTGGCGCGCGGTCAAATGAATTCATGTACTGCTATGCGTAATTTTTTTCATGTTGCGCAGGAGTTCGTCGAATTCAGGTGTTTCGAGCGTTGCGGAAGAGTATAACGTATCCAGGACTCCTTAAGACTAATAAATTTTGACGCGGAGTTTGAATTCAAGTTTAGTTTTGGCGCGCATTCAAATTTTACGAACTGCATTGTTTGCGTGTTACTTGCACGCATCTTTCGGTATTGTATACTGTTATATGCGTCACTGTATGTTGCTTCAAGTTCGTCAAATTCGGGTGTTCCAAGCGTTGCGGAAGATTTTGACTTATCAAGGATTCCTTATTACTCAGATTTTTTTTCGGTGCGCAGTTTGAATTTAAGTTCAGTTATGGCGCGCATTCAAACTTTACGAACTGCATTGATTGCATGACCACTGAATACATCCTCCGTTATTGTATACTGTTAATCGTCATTTGTAAGTACGTCACGAAATTCGTCGAATTCATGTGTTCCGGACGTTGCGGAAGGGTATAACATATCCAGGATTTCTTATTGTTCAGAAACTTTTGGCGCTCATTTTGAATTCAAATATTATTTTGGCGCGCAATCAAATTTCCGAGCTACATCGATTGCGTGTCATATTCATCATATGCGTCATATGCGGCGTCATATGCGTCATATGCGTCATATGCGTCATATTCGTCATATGCGTCATATGTGTCATACGCGTCATACGCGTCATATGTGTCATATGCGTCATATGCGTCATATGCGTCATTTTATGCGTCATATGCGTCATATGCGTCAAGTTCAGTGTTCCATATGTTGCAAATGAGTTGGATCCGACTCTAGGACAGATATGGGAAAATTTTAAAGGATTATCTCGTCCACCAGTGCCTATATCTGTGGACGCAGGGAGGCGCAGGCGAAAACTGGCGGGCGTTCAAATTTAGTCTCCTAGTCAATTGATAAACCAATCCTGAGTCACTCACTCGTCCAATACACTAGCGGACGAGGGAAGAACGGGTTAGTGGAATTCCCCCCTCTTTGGCATTAAAAAAACTCGAATTTTTTCTCTAAGGAGTAGGTAAAAAGGTCTGAAAAACTGCTAATTCCCCCTCTTTGACAAAATTCCTCTTCCCATGGAATATTGGCTCGTCCGCCAGTTTGCCAATATAAGCCGCAATAATAATTGCGGTATTAAACGTACCCCCGTACACGAATAGATGACGCATATATAATTCCCTTCTTCCTCTGAGGAGGGTTCCGTCAGTATGTGTACCGCCTTGAGGGCGCCTTACCGTCAAAGGCTTACCCTTACATATGTTAGGTCAGTTTGCAGGACATAACCCTTTGCCTTTAGTATAATATATTATTAATTTATATAAACAACGAAGCTAACTTTTAAGAAGTTTTTTCGATAAATTCAAATAATTGCCGTATTAAACGGAGTACTTACGAATATATGACACATATTATTTCTCTCTTTCTTAACCGTAGATTCAGTAAGTAGCTTCTTGAAGTCACCTTACATTTAATGGCATACATATCAGTTTTTCTTATTTTTGTCGCCTGTCTAGTCTAGTGCGTAGGGCGCCGGCCTCGAAAACCGGCGGTCCTAAGTTCGAAACCTGACTTGAGTTGAGACACAGATCCTGACGCGTTGCTCTGGGGTTTCTGCCTTTGCCCGTCAGTTTATTCAACTCTCTGGCCGCTACGAAAACACCATTCTGATATGGTATTAGTGTGCCTTATGGCTTCAGTTAATGGAGAAGTCCAAGTAAAAAAAATCCTCGTATAAGTACGGTGAGGAGCTGAAATTACTCCAAATTATTTCGTTAAAACTGCTAAGTGGCATGTTTCCACTGTTTTCTGCTGTTGCATTGTTGTATGCTGCCCCGGAAGTCTTTTTAGAGTTTTCGTCCCCGTGTATCCAGTACGCATACTTGAAAGTCACTAAGTGACGGGAAGAGGAGGGAAAAGGTGATGTCACCCTTCTTTTGCGGTTCCAGAAGCTACTACTTTCGTTCTATAAGGATGTAGGTAACACGGCTTTAACGTGCCGATTTCTCTCTTTTGGAAGCTTTGGAACTTCTGCTCATCCGCCAGTGCTTGACGCTTATTGTGTTCCAAAGAATACACTGGCGGATGAGCCAAACCTCTAAAGAAAGGGGAATTTCTCCAAAGAGGGGGAAAACGGCAGAAATGAGGTCATTCTACCTACATCTTAAGGAACCAAAATAACTTTTTGAATCTGCCAAAGAGGGGGGAAATCCACTTTTCCTCCAATTCTCGACCGCTAGTGGTTCCAAGAATAAATATGCCATGTTCCGCAGAGGATACTTGTACAGGTAGCGGACGAGCCAATCTCCGGAGGAGGGGAATTCTGTTAAAGAGGGGGAATTGACAGTGTTCCGGCCATTTAACCTTCACCTTAGGGAGCAGATCCCATTTTTGAAAAGGTAAAAGAGGGGGAGTTCCACTTTTCCCTCCCCCCCCCCTTCTCGTCCGCCGTTGGGTTCCGCCATCAGACATATTTGAACAAACAAATGGAATTTGTTATATAAATAAGTTTTCTATTTTCAGCTGATTGTCCCCCAATTTTTCGTCTAAAGGAAAAATAGTCCTCTGTTGCTAATAAAACCCGCTCTAAAATTCGTATTGGCACAACAAACTATTCACTTGCTTGTGTTATACTTTTGTACATACTTGCAAATAACCTGTAATCATTTCTTAAATAACATTCTGCACTGTTTTTAACTTTTAATTATGTATTCCTGACAGACTGACTGTATAATATTTTTTTATTCCTGATAGCCAGCTCGGAAAATTAATATTGCCACTTTAAATTTAACTTTAAGTTTTTTTCTACAATTATTTTATTGTTATCTACTGTTTATCATGTCTAATTTCCTCAGAATGTCTCATTGTGTTTCACTTCCTCCATGAAACAGTTTTTATGTGCCACGCCATTGTTCCAAACCAAGCATCGTAGCCTAAGCCTAAGCATAAGCCTAAGCCTAAGCATCGTATTTTTATTTCGGTTGCATTTAATTTTCCGTGTTTTTTACTCATACTGAATAACTGACTCATTGATTAATTCAACGGCTGACTGACTGACTGACTAATTGACTGACTGACTGACTGACTGACTGAGTGACTGAGTGACTGACTGACGGACAGGCTGCAAACTGACTTAACTCAATTGCTAACTGACTCATTGATTCACCGACCGGCCGACTGACTGACTGACTGACTAATTGACTGACTGACTGACTGACTGACAGACTGACAGACTGACAGACTGACATAATGACTGACAGACTGGCTGACTGACTGACTGAGTGACTGACTGACTGACTGACTGACTGGCTGACTGACTGGCTGACTGACTGACTGACTGACTGACTGACTGACTGACTGACTGACTGACTGACTGACTGACTGACTGACAGACAAGCAATATATGAAGATGGCATATGCCACTATGCGTGAGTGCATCGTAATACAATCAAATCTGGAGCGTGTATGTATGTGCGAAGGACCTCCATTCAATACAAAGAGTGTCCACATTGCAAAGCTGTACTGACTGACTGACTGACTGACTGGCTGACTGACTGACTGACCAGACAAGACGTGTCTTTCATGTGCATCCTCGTAGTGACAATCATATGTTGAATTTATGTACAGTGCCACTGCAATGGGCAGTCAAGTCAGTCAGACAGTCAAGTCAGTCAGTCAGTCAGTCAATTAGTCAGTCAGTCAGTCAGTCAGTCAGTCAGTCAGTCAGTCAGTCAGTCAGTCAGTCAGTCAGTCAGTCAGTCAGTCAGTCAGTCAGTCAGTCAGTCAGTCAGTCAGTCAGTCAGTCAGTCAGTCAGTCACTGTAAACTGTATTCGGTTTGCGTTTGTTGCAATCATGTGGCAGCCTGAATAGACCTCATAAATGTCGTTTGGAGATCTGAGAACTTCTGAGTGAGCATGGCTCGCTTCTAGTCTTTCATTCTACATACAGTGCGTTTATTGGCTAAAACTCTTTCTGGGACATTCCATGTAAAAACATGCGCATTTGTCCGTTCGAGAGAGAAAATTAATCTACATTTAAACAAAAACAGTAATGAAAAACATAAATTTTGCTTTATACATGCATTTTAACGGCACAGATTTGGAAGTGAGGGAGAGGTTTTACGAAAAACTGCCCCCCCCCCTTCCCCCGAAAAGAATCTTAATTTAATACACAGAGTATTCATAACAACCTATATAATTGCCAGTATTTTTTTATTTGTCATTATTCATTTTCCATGACATTCATATTCATGATCATTCATTTATTTTATTCATAAATTTATTTTTATTATTGTATCTGAACGCGATCCACTATATCATATATGTATGTTCAATTTTTTATCACTTTGTTCGTTCATGCGGACTAACCATAAATAGTAACTCACTCACTCACTCACTCACTCACTCACTCACTCACTCACTCACTCACTCACTCACTCACTCACTCACTCACTCACTCACTCACTCACTCACTCACTCACTCACTCACTCACTCACTCACTCACTCACTCACTCACTCACTCACTTACTCATACTCACTCACTCACTCACTCACTCACTCACTCACTCACTCACTCACTCACTCACTCACTCACTCACTCACTCACTCACTCACTCACTCACTCACTCACTCACTCACTCACTCACTCACTCACTCACTCACTCACTCACTCACTCACTCACTCACTCACTCACTCACTCACTCACTCACTCACTCACTCACTCACTCACTCACTCACTCACTCACTCACTCACTCACTCACTCACTCACTCACGAAGCCATAGCTAAAGGACATAAACACAATGCGTCATATGTATTGAGAGCTATAAACAAATGCGATATTCTGGGAGTGTCATGTTCTTTTCAATACAGTGCTGATTGCTTGTTACAATAGTCCACGTCGTGTTAGAGGATTAGTGACAGGTCAAAGGTACAGTAACCTAAAGTAAGTAAAAAAGATTTAGTATAACTGTATTTATAGCCTTATATACGTGAGAAAGCCAAATGCTAAATAGAAGTTTGACAGCACTGTACTGTATATACCACTTTTTAAAATAAATCATTATACAAATTTTTTTGTTATGTTTACCCTATGATAATAAATGACTGACCAAAACCCCCAAAAAACGTTTCACGAAACTGTTTTTACAAATTTCCGTTTCGATATGATCATACGAACTCTTTATTTGTCCCGGAAGACTCGTGTCGTGTCTTCTGCAGGACATTAGCGGAAGAGCCGATTCTCCCAAAGAGAGAGGAATTTTTAGAGGGGAAAAGTTTTGAGCCATTTTACCCTCACCTTTAGGAACTGACTTTATTTCTTTTGGAACTGCCAAAAAATAGGGAATTCATCTTTTTCGTCCCTCCCCGTCCGCTAGGGACTTCTGAGGATATTGACCGTCTCTGGATCGGGCGCCTGGTCAGTCCTCGGTGTTTTCCAAAGCGTTTCGAGTTTTGAAATGATTCAGCCTTTTTCGTGTTTCGAAAATAGTACTTTTATTTGTTTCGATTTCTTCATCCTGGGCTTCTTGTTAGTTAGATAATTTTCGGCGCTCACTTTGAGTTAAAACAGTATTTTGAAGGACGTAAATTGTTCTTGGAATTTTTTCTCATTACATTTGGATAATCGAGTCGAGCTCCTGGTCAGTCCTCGGTGTATTCCAGAGCGTTTCGAGTTTCGAAATGATTCGGTCAGTTTCGTGTTTCGAAAAATTGTCATTTCTATTTCTTATAGCGATAAAACAGACTTTTTATCTGTTTGATTCAAAAGTTTGCTCAAACAATTGCAAATAATTCCACAATGTTTTGTTTTCTTTTTTTGTTTGTTTTTCTTCATGCTTATGTCGCGAGTAAAAACTTTCTGCACATGACTTTTAGACAACATACGAACGTTCCGCCTAATTCATTGCTTATATAGGCCTATATTCATTGCCTATATAGGCCTATATATATATATATATTATATATATTCATTGCCTATATAGGCCTATATATATATTCATTGCCTATATAGGCCTAAAAATGCCCTGAAGGCATGGGGAGAAACGAATATGGTTCGATCCTGGCAAGTCCAATCATGAAAAAGTATGAGACAAGAAAATTTTAGTCTCATATTTTAAATAGTCTGATCGTGAAAAAGCAGGAAACAAGATTTACGATGAATCACGAAACAATTTTGTACTTCATTAAGTCAAGAATCAAACCAAATTACACGGAACATATTTGGGACTTTTCGGTGGAAACGAAATCCCCTTTAGTTCGTCTAGACTGTTGTGAGCATGGGTCATTTTACTTCGGTCTGTGTGACGAATCTGCCACGAAATTTTTTCATTTCCCTTTCATCAAATAATGATGGGATTTTTTAAAGATACTTATTTCATTTCATTTTATTTTATTTGGGCCAGGCCCAGGACATACAAAAGCATGAGTACGTACAGACCACTTATGTTTAAACAAATTGAATCCCAGCATTTTGAATAAGGATAAATATTACCACAACAAACATGAAAAGTCCCAAATATGTTTCGTGTAAAAATTTGGTTTGATTCTTGACTTAATGAAGTACAAAATTGTTTCGTGATTCATCGTAAATCTTGTTTCCTGCTTTTTCACGATCAGACTATTTAAAATATGAGACTAAAATTTTCTTGTCTCATACTTTTTCATGATTGGACTTGCCAGGATCGAACCATATTCGTTTCTCCCCATGCCTTCAGGGCATTTTTAGTTGCTTGTCTATAACTTTTTTATGTGTGAACAAATCACATGTAATCTAGATTAGTGATTAGTGATATAGTGAGTTAAAAGCTGCCTTATGATATCTAAAATAGACAGTTGAAGCTCGGGAGAAGTCTATTATATCAAAAATAAAACAAATTAACACTTTCGTTGTTTTCGATTTTCAGGGGTATTGAACCCAGCACCACCCGTTTAACTTGCAAACCCACTATCCACTTGACTACCTTGACAAAAATATTTTATAAGCTGATTCGCTACATCAAACTTAGTTTCCAATCATAAATTTACATTACATCATTACATCTAGTGTGAAAAAAATCTCAAAACTTGATTATTTATAGGTTAGCGCAGAGCTGTACTTAACAGCGGACGCTATGTACCATGTGACTCTTGAATTTTTTTCCTCACTTCCAGACCACTTAAAATAAGGTTTTGGGGTGTTTTAATAATTTTGGTACATGTCTAGAAACGAAGAAAAAAAATTACTGAGTAAAAAATTTTGATCGTTTTTTTTTCATTTCTGAATTTTTTGACGGACCACAAAACATTTTTAAATGTACTGATCAAAGTATTCAAAAAATAGTTTATCAGAACTGTATTCCCTCTAGACCTCCTGTTAAAATCAAGTTTATCATGTTTCTGTATAAATAAAAATTTTGGAATCCAATGTGGCTGAAATGGTGTGAATAAGTGAACTTGAATTTTCACCGTTTTTTGGCGGCTTATAAATATTTTTTGAGAAGACGCAGAGAATCATCTTTTCTGTGGTCAATACAGCTTCAGTCATTCTAGACATTCTAATGATACAATGGATCTCAAGTGTTTATATCTTGAGATAATTTGATTTTCGGAGGAGCAAAAATCGTCAAAAACGTTGAAATTTTCTGCATAAGTTTTTTCAAGTTTTTGTCAAAGTACGATTATTTTTTCGGAAAATGTGACGGAGTGAGGTCATAATTAAATTTGATTCCGCATATGATAGGCTAATTTTCATAACGATTCAATCATCTCAACACGAGTAATTAAGCTATTGTGAAAAATTTCGTAAATTTTTTTTCTCACATGACCACATGCGCTTTTTGTGTTTTTGGGTAGAATGACAAATTGAATAGCGTAACATAATTCGACATATGTAATACACATTCAGTTAAAATTTCAGTTTGATCGGATCACCCTATCGCTCATACTACGATTCTTTCTCCATTTTGCCTGCGATTTTTGACATTTTTTTCATAAAATCCCCTAAAAATGGTACAAATATTATTCCGATCTGCGGGACAGTTTAATAATCGTTTTCTACGCAGAAATTTGACCTAGGTACCAATTTTCAGCTTCACAGGTCTTACCCAGTTTCCATACAGCGTTTTGGGGGAGAAAAAAAAACGGAAAATCGCATTTTCATCGTTTTTGGACCTGAAAAATGAAAATTCGTCCCTATCGGGTTAAAAATAGCCAATCAGGTGTAGAATCTCACGAGAAAACCGATGAAACAGACTAGAAGTTGATACGATGGGCCTAGATCGAGATACCCGCAAAAAAGCTTATCTTAATCGAACCATATTAAGGGAACGGCCTACCGGCCGTCCCTTGATATATATATATTCATTGCTTCTATAGGCCTATATATATATATATTCATTGCCTATATAGGCCTATATATATATATATATATTCATTGCCTATATAATTGATTATAAGAAATGGTTTAACTGGGAGAACCCATGGCATGGCCAGAACCAGATTCTCAAGTCCAGAACCGGATTCTCAAGTAATAATTTTCTATACCACGTTTTAGCCACGTTTTAAAATTTCTTAGAACCATATTCTCAAGTCCAGAACCGGATTCTCAAGTAAGGAATTTTCTGTGTCACGTTTTGGATTTTCTTATAACCAATTACGAGGCCTATATATACTGTACAAGCTTAGCGGGTCTATAGCATTTTTTTCAATAACAAGAAATCCTAACTAAGCTATGTATACCAGTTTCGTTGTGGCATATTCTGTTGGGTTGGTTCCTTTTTTATCCTAGTACCGTTCTAGTCTATGTATGTATGTAGGTCATTAATTCTGGATGAATGCATAGAAAACTGTGGGGTTACTGTCTCACAGAAACTTTCATCGCAACTTTAACAACAACAACAACAACAACAACAACAACAACAACAACAACAACAACAACAACAACAACAACAACAACAACAACAACAACAACAACAACAACAACAACAACAACAGCAACAACAACAACAACAACAACAACAACAACAACAACAACAACAACAACAACAACAACAACAACAACAACAACAACAACAACAACAACAACAACAACAACAACAACAACAACAACAACAACAACAACAACAACAACAACAACAACAACAACAACAACAACAACAACAACGACAACAACAACAACAACAACAACAACAACAACAACAACAACAACAACAACAACAACAACAACAACAACAACAACAACAACAACAACAACAACAACAACAACAAGGACAGATGGTCACAGCAAGTATTTAACCCAGACTAACTACTGTAACCTCATTTTGTCCTGTTTTTTTTCTATGTATTTCATTCACAGTTTTGGTCGGGGTGGAAGTTGTATCAGAGAGAACCCGTAGATAGGAAGAAGACTTTTCCGCGCGCGAAAAAACTCGTGTTGTAACTACGATTTCGTTGAATAAAAAGCTTTCTATAGTCATAAACGGATGCAGCAGTCGTCTCTCTGATGTTTTCATTCAAAATGTTTTGTTTCACCAATCACCATGTAAGTGAATCGCCCACCGCCCAATGAACATCATCCGCCGCCCAATTGCTACGCCCGATGACCATCAGGTCACGTGACCTGTAAGAAATAACGTGTCATTCATCTTTGCAGCATTCATTATAGAAACTCATTCACCAATTCTGGTGATTGAGTACATATACTAAAGATAGGGCTCTATCATAAAACAGAAAAAAATTCCTCTCCATTTGACTATTTAGCGCAGAAAAGTCTGAATTTGTACGTATTCGCGTAATACAATCTGAAGTCTTTATCAATGTTTTATGCCACATTGTGAACGCACCATAGAAGCGGTAGAAGGCCACTTTTGCACTGTTGCAGTACCGTGCAATACTGTATGTACAGGGCACCCTAAGTACCAATGTATCGTGGTCGTGTGCCACGGTACCGTGCGTTTGGCTTATTCACGTATTGGCGCGCTTTTTGAATTCAAATCTGCTTTCGGTGCGCCTCCAAATTTCCAAGTGAGTCGATTATCAATTGAGAATGTTAACCCTCATTGTGAACGCGCCAAAGAGACGATAGAAGGCCACTTTCGCCACTGTTGCAGTACCATGACCAGGGTACATCGTTGCCATAAGCGGACGAGGGAAGCACGAACGAGTGGGAATTTCCCCCTCTTTGGCATTTACAAGAAGTGGAATTCGTTTCTTAGGGTGTAGGTAATATGGTATCAAAACTGCTGATTCCCCCTCTTTGAGGAATTTCCCCTCTCTTTGGGGAGTTTGACTTGTAAGCCAGCGATCGGTGCCCTATGTACCAATGCATTGGCTGGACGAGCCAGACCTCCAAAGGGAGGGGAATTTTCCCCAAAGAGGGGGGAATCGGCAGAAATTAGGCTATTTTACCTACACGTTAAGGAACAAACTCAAATTTTTGGATACGCAAAAGAGGGGAAAATTCCAGTTTTCCCACCCATTTCTCATCCGCTAGTGGTACCAATGTACCGTGTGCCGCTGTACCGGCGCGTTTGGCTGATTCAATTATTGGCCCTGCAACGTCCCAGTAGAACACAACAACCTGCACTCAATCGACATTGACCAGTTACTGTTTCTGCTAGTTTTCTGTTTCTTCAGAAAATTTTTTTTCACTTTTTGTGGAAACTTATGTCTGTTTTACCTGTTTACCGATAACCAATTATTCACCTGTTTTTCATAGTCTGTGGCTGACAAGTGAATTATTGGCGTCCCAGTAGAACACAACAACCTGCACTCAATCGACATTGACCACTACGTAGTTTTCTAATTCTTCGGAAATTTTTACTTTTTTACACAATCTTCAGATATTACAAAAACAGTTATTTTATGTTATGTTATGTTATGTTATGTTATGTTATGTTTTAATGTTATGTTATGTTATGTTATATTATTTTATGTTGCAACGCGGTTCAATTATTGGCCCTGCAACGTCCCAGTAGAACACAACAACCTGCACTCAATCGACATTGACCAGTTACTGTTTCTGCAAGTTTTCTGTGTTTCATTGGAATTTTGTATTTTTTTACACAATCAACAGGTGTTACAACAACAGTTATGTTCTGTTGTCTTACGTTATGTTATGTTATGTTATGTTATATTATGTTAGGTTATGTTGCAGTGCCAATCAATTATGACTTAGTCAACCGACTTGACCAGTTACTGTATTTGTCAGTTTTCTGTCTCTTCAAAGAGTTCTACTTTTTACACTTGCACTTTTTTGATTTTTTTGTCAATGTTTTTCAATCAACAGTTGTGAAATTTTTTTTTGGAACGTCCCATAACAGAACAACCTGCATTCAAAAGCGCATTGAGCAGTTACTGTATCAGCCTGTTTTTTCTCCTAGTTTTTAAGGTGTTGAGAAACGTATTGTTCCGATTGACAAAATATATAGAACTTCGAAATTGAATCAGTTATGAACAAGATCATTGCAACATCTATGATGTGTTGATAATTCCATTATTTAGGCCCTGCAGCGTCTCAGATGAGGCGAACAACCTGTAGTCTTCAGCGTGGCTATTTACAGATTTTGCTGTTTTCTGAGTGTGCTAAATTTTCCGATGTTTTTAATTTTTTTGTACGACTATAACGTACATTTCTTCATTTCATTCGTTAGTTAAATATGTATGTTCAGCCAACAAGATTATTGCAACATCTCTGGTTTGTTGATAATTAAGTTGTTGGGCTCGCCGCGTTCCACTAGAGTAGAACCACTACTAGCGGACGAGAAGGGGAGGGAAAAGTGAAATTCCCCCCTCTTTGGTCATTTCAAAAAGTAAAATTTGTTCCTTAAGGTGTAGGTAAAAGGTCCAATTTCTACAAACTCCCCCTTCTTTGGAGAGATTCCCCTCCCTTTGGAGGATTAGCTCGTCCGCCAGTGCTGCAGTCTACAACGTGGTTGGTTACAGTGTATACAGTTTCTACAGTTTCTACAGTTTCTACAGTTTCTGCAGTTTCTACAGTTTCTACAGTTTCTGCAGTTTCTGCAGTTTCTACAGTTTCTACAGTTTCTACAGTTCTTACAGTTTCTACAGTTTCTACAGTTTTCTCCTTCTTCGAGAGGTTTCAGTGTGGTTATATCATGTTTAATCATATTATTAGCTTTTTACATGTACACCGTCTCTTTTATTATTGACTCGAACATCCCAACAGTACGTTAGTTCTTCCACAACCCATTTACAGTTTCTGCAGTTCCTAGACAGTTTTTTCATTTCCCATCGCACCCGGCCACTGGCGGACGGACGACCTTACTCTCCAAAGGGAGGGGAATACTTCCAAAGAGGGGGAATGGACAGAACTTAGGCTATTTTACCCACACTTTAAGTAACAAACTCTACTTTTTGAAACCGCCAAAGAGGGGGGTAATTCTAATTTTCCCACCCCTTCTCGACCGTTAGTGGTTCCTACATACACTTTTTATTCCACACCGCTCCCGGCTGACGTCTCCATCTATCAGAACACTTGCCGCCCAAAGTCGAAGAAAAATATGCCGCCGACCGGGACCCCAGTGATGACAGCTGGTCTCATCCCCTCCCCCTTCCCACCCCTCTTGGTGGTAGGGAAATATAGAATATATAAAATATATATATCTTTCATTATTGATAATTTCATAAAGTATAATATTTTTTGTTTTTGAGAGCTGATTTTTTTTTTAAATGTCCTAACTATACTTTAGCTATACGTTTCCTCCGTGCATACCGACCAAATTGGAAGAAAATTAATTGAGTATAAGAAAAACATCAAAACTAATTTCCGCGTAAAAAGATGTACACCGAAAAAATCATGACGCAAATACATAACTGAAAAGGCTATAAACCGCCCACAATCGAAAAAAAACACCCGTCGCCTCTTGAAAGCGTCACTAGCGGACAAGAAGGGGAGTGAAAAGTGGAATTCCCCCTCTTTGGCGTTTTCAAAAGGAGAACTTGTTCTTTAAGGTGTAGGTAAAATGGCCTGAAAACTGCCGATTACCCCCTCTTTGACCAATTTCCTCTCTCTTTGGAAAATTTGCTCGAAAAAACACCCGTCGCCTCTTGAAAGCGTTGACAGCGTCGATGGAGCCACTAGAGAGAAAAACCGCCTGTATGTGTAGCCTAGCCTGTTCATCGTATGGGCCCATCCAGGGTTTCTTGTTAGTCAAAAACTTTTTGGCGCGCAGTTTGAATTCAAATCTGTTTTTAGCGCGCTTTCAAATTTCGAGAATTCAAATGTTTTTTCACGTAGCATTCAGAAAACATAAAAAATTGCGATTGATTCATCGCAAACGTGCGTAAGGGACCCGCAAAATAAACGTGAATGCCCGACCAGCTGCCAGTGGTTAGGTTATTCCATGAGCGTCGTGGTATATGACCCCCATGGATCTGGGCCCACAGGATGGGGCACAAAACATAAGCACCCTCCCCCTCATACAAGCATGATCATCATAGGAAAAATCGTTTAACGCAAAAGGCGGTATTTTTTACAAGCAATGATTATACTTCAATATTTTGTATGGTAATGTTTTGAATAACTTATGTATTAACTTTAGTCTGAGGCCCCTGGTACAAAGACCCCCTGGACCCGAAGATATATCGTACAACCATGATCATCTCGTTGAGATTTTAATGCCAAGGCATAGAAACCAGATAATCAAAGACTATAATGGTCAGTTTCTTAAGAAAGGCTAAAAACAGGTTTGGTTCCTTTGTTGATTTGTTGATTTTCTGAGACTCCATGTGGTTTTTATTTTAACTCGACTATTCATGATCTGACAGTATGTATGTCATTTATGTGAGGAACACTAGCGGACGAGAAGGGGTGAGAAAAGTGGAATTCCCCCTCTTTGGCTTTATCAAAAAAACCGGAATCTGTTCCCTAAGGTGTAGGTAAAATAGCCTCAAAACTGCCATTTCACCCTCTTTGACAAAATTTTCCTCCCTTTAGACGATTGACTCGTTCGCTTGTGGTGAAAAACTCGTCTCGGTTCCGACACTGGCGGACGAGTCAATCCTCCAAAGGGAGGGGAATTGGCAGAAATTAGGTAATTTCATCTACTCCTTGAGGAACAAACTCAATTTTTTTGAAAAAGCCAAAGAGGGGGGATTTCACTTTTCCCACCCCTTCTCGTTCACTAGTGGGTTCCGCCGACAATGATCTAGGCACCAGAAAGAGGTACCCCCACATTTCACCTCCTGAAAGACCCTTAACACAAACCTCACCCCCCCCCCTCCTCACTAGCGGACGAGAAGGATAGGGAAAATTGGAATTCGACCCTCTTTTGCTTCAAAAAATAGAACTTGTTCCCTAAGGTGTAGGTAAAATAGCCTAAAAACTGCCAATTCCCCCCTCTTTGGAAAGATTCCCCTCCATTTGGAGGATTAGCTCGTCCGCCGGTGCCCCCTTCCCCGTGTGATCATCATGCATTGGGGTATAGCAGAATTCCTTCTCTCAAACTTCGCAAATGAACAAAAAATAATAACTTTTCCATAAAAAAACTTGAAAATCGAATATAAATGAATTTTTTAACAATCCAATATGTTATTAGTAATCCCTTTCTTTGGGATTTTCTCTGGCCTCCTCCATGAGGCAGGGGAGCTTGGGGACCGGCCCGGCGTTTTCATTATTGCAAATTTTTGGCCGCTTGGCAGACGACCTGATCGCCTAATAGTAGGGGAATCATTCCAAAGGAGGCTAAATTGGCAGAATTTAGACCTTCACCAACATCTTAGGGAACGAATTCTACTTTTTTGAAACGCGAAAGAAAGATGAATTCCACTTTTCCCATCTCTTTTCGTCCGTCAGTGGGGCAGCCAATCGCATCCTTCCTTTTATAGCATATCTAGCGTTTCTCGTTACTCAAAAAACTGTTTTGGCGCACAATTTGAATTCCGAAATGAATTGCCGCACGTTCGAGATTTCAGCAAGCTTTTTATAAATATAAGCTACCTTGAATATATGCCTAAATTTCAGAGAATTTGGTGAGGTTTTAATGAAACACCATGGAAAGGGCATTCCATTTTACCATGGAGGCCCCTTTCTTCACGGCACCAGACAATGCCAGATCCGAATTCAGGATACCTCAGATGAGGCTCCATCCATTCTGTTGATGTTCCGCGGAATACGGAGATGTTTCATCATCAAGCTACTCAGGAATGTCGGTTTCACCACGAAATTTTTTTGGGAGAAACTTCTGATAGGAGAAATTTTGAGGAAAATAAAGAAAGATATGGTTAACCGATGTTTCCATGCCACGAAACACTTTCACCAAGCCCATCAGCACGATCTGACTCCAGGATACTGAAATGACGCTCCATCCATTATGTGGATGCTTCGGAACACCGCGAATGCTCCATCATAAAGCCACTCAGGAATGTAGGTTTCACCACAAATAAAAAAAACATTAAAAAAACTTTTGAAAATTTTTTTGAGCATTTTTCAGGTTTTTCAGAAATATACGATAAACGGACATGCTATGTCCATGCCATGACACACTTTCATTTTGAAACACTTTCACTTTGAAACATTTCCACCAATCCCATGAGCCCGATCCCACTGGCGGACAAGCTAAATCCCCAAAGGGAGGGGAATCTTTCCAAAGAGGGGGAATCGGCATTAACTATGTCATTTTACCTACACCTTAGGGAAAAATTATACTTAAAAAAAATTCAAATAGGGCAAATTCCACTTTTCCCTCCCCTTCTCGTCTGCTGGTACATATCACGATTTGAATCCAGGACATGAAATGAGGTACCATCCATTCTGATGCCTCGGAATCCCGAATGTTTCATCCATTCTAGACATTCCCTCTAGCGGACGAGGGTGGGCTGGAAAAGTGGAATTTCCCCACTCTTTGGTATTTCTCAAAAGTATACTTTGTTTCTCAAGATGTTGATAACATGACCATAATACTATTAAATCTCCCTCTTTGAGAAAATTCCTTCCCATTGGAGGTTCGGCTCGACCACCAGTGATTCTAGGTAGGTTCTTCTTCTGATTGAAATCACATGACTGAATGTATCGTTAGGCAGGTCCTTTGAAGTGTCCGACGATTTTCTTCCATCTATACCTTAAAATGAGCATCTTCATCATGCGCCGAGAAGAAATTCCCATTCAATTATCTTTGCATGTTACATCAAAAGAGAGTCTGGTGTGCCATACTGTCGGGGTGATATTTTTTCGTGATTTTCTGTGAAAAAATACGCGTGTTCCTGTGTTTGTGATTTTGTAGAATTCAAGATGCGACGCGTTTTTATGTATTATACATAATCAACTGAGTCACTCACTGAGTCACTCACTGAGTCACATAAACAGAGTCACTTGAATGATTTAGCAACAGGCTCACTGATTCATTGATTCTTTCACCGACTCACGACCAGAATCAATACTCTCATTGACACACTCATTGAGTCCCATAAATAAAAACATTTAAATGGCCAAAGCACAGTCTCATGGACTCACTGACTCATTCACCGACTCACTCCCAGAACCATTGACTGATTAACTCAGTCGGTGAGTCACATTAACAGAAGCACTTGAATGACCCATGCAATGACGCTCGTTCATAAATCAAGCTTCCATTCATCCATTCATTCTTTCATATGTTGAATGCATAAGCGCATCTCATTCATAATGAACCATTGTCATCGGGAATGTCAAGCCACAACCAATATTGTCAATGGTGTTCCTGGCTCAGTCAGTCAGTCAGTCAGTCAGTCAGTCAGTCAGTCAGCCATTTAATCACTATGTTTACTACTATTTTTGTCAGTCAGTCAGTCAGTCAGTCAGTCAGTACCTGCAATCATCCATTAATTCACGTTTCTCATTCATAATTCATCTTTGTTTGTTGAACTTGTTCACTCGGAATTAATCCCTAATTGTTGGTTGTCATTGTAATGTTGTTCAAAAGTCAAAAGAATTATGAATGTTCTCCGAATATTCGAATGCGCGCCAAAAACAGACTTGAACTCAAATTGTTTTTGACTAGCAAGACCTCAGATATAAGGGCCATAGTCGTGTTATCCAAATTTCATGTGAAAAAAAGTTATCTTTCGAATATTTAAATGCGCGCCGAAATCAGATTTAAATTCAAACTGCACGCGCCATAGAAGTTACCTGATAATTGTGTAACTGAATAACCTTGAATAGGCCATAATAACCGTAAAATATCATTTCAAGATGTGTCTGTCTGGAATTCTACCTCCTGCTGATGCAAGGAAGTTTTGGCGCGAATTCAATTTCAGTCCTGCAATCAATCCATTGCGCATGCTATTTACAATTACAACAAATCAAGTGGAAAGCTATAGAAAGAATCAGGCTAACAATCTCGTAGTACATAGCTCGTGGATTGATCCCAATAATATATCCGGATCTTGTATTGCTTTGGCGTTGTATATTGGCATATCAAAGCTCACTGGCGGACGAATCCTCCAAAGGGAGGGGAATTTCTTCAAAGAGGGGGGAATTGAGAGTTTTCGGGTCCATTTACCTACACCTTAGGGAACAAATTCTACTTTTTGAAAACGCCAAAGAGGGGGGAATTCCACTTTTCCCTCCCCTTCTGGTCCACTAGTGTCAAAGCTTCAGCTAACTCGTGTGCCCTTACGGTCAGACATACGTCACAATTATACGAATGCCTACTGACGGGGGGGGGGGGGGGGGGGGGTTCCCCACAGCACTATAAAAGCCCTCTGCTGAATCTCTCTCGGATCCGCAACGCTTTTGAATGCGCGCCAAAAGCAGTTTTGAATATTAAAAATGCGCGCCAAAAATATTTTAGTAACCAAAGATTGTGGATATGCCATAAATTGGATCCCCCACCCCCCACGGGCAGACATAAGTCACAATTATACGAATGCATGGTTAGGGGGATACCCCACAGCCCCATTGAAGCCCAACCCTTATTGCCCCTCTCTGGACCCACCAAACTTTTGAACGCGCGCCAAAAAACAGCTTTGAATATTCAAAATGCGCGCCAAAAAAAATTTTAGTAACCAAAAATGCTGGATATGCCATAAATTGTATCCCCCATCCCCCACGGGCAGACATAAGTCACAATTATACGAAAGTCTGTTGAGGCGAGGGTACATTGAAGCCCAACCCTTATTGCACCTCTCTGGACCCACCAAACTTTTGAACGCGCGCCAAAAACAGCTTTGAATATTCAAAATGCGCGCCAAAATCTTTTTTAGCAACCAAAGATTGTGGATATGCCATAAATTGTATCCCCTATCCCCCCACGGGCAGACATAAGTCACAATTATACGAATGTATGGTGAGGGGATACCCCACAGCCTCATAGAAGCCCCCATGCCCCCCTCCCGGACTAGCAATGCTATATAATACTTGTTTTACTACGGATTTGCCGTATTATCGTATAACGGACGCTTCATGTAGATATATCGTTTGTGAGTGAGATATGTGAATGAATGCGTATTGGATTTGGTGCGAATGATATTGTATTGTCCGAACGGGTTTGTAGTCGATTCAAAAAATATTGTCCGGAGAAAAGCGCGCATTCAAAATGATGTATGTACGCACTTTACTGTATGTAGTATGTGTTTCCACTTGTTTTTTCGTCGTGCGGTGACTGTTCTCGTCTTAATCAGCTTTGTATGTACTTGTTTCAGAGGAAGTTGTACTAATGAGACCATCAGGGACACATTGTCTATTCTATGGATAGGTAAAAACGTTGACAAGGAAACGTTGACATTCAAAAACATTAGCATTGAAACGTTCATCTTGATCACAAGGAAGCACCCCTGTCCCAGCTGTGGGTTTTTAGCCACAGTCCGGGGGGGGGGGGGGTAGACTGTGGCTAAAAAAACCGACTGTGCTTAAATGGTACTGAGGCTAAACGGTAATGTGGCTAAAAAGAATCGGACTGTGCTTAAATGGTACTGTGGCTAAACGGTACTGTGGTTAAAGAGGAATCGGACTGTGCCTAAAAGCACTCACGTCCACAGTCTAACCCCCTCCCCCCCCCCCCGGACTGTGGCTAAAAACCCACAGCTGGGACAGGGGTGCAAGGAAGAGAAACTTGTTTGATGTAACCTATCCTTATATATAGGCCTCGAAATTGGTTATAAGAAAATACCAAGTTCGGCCCACGACCATTAATCGTGCTGAATAAGACTTTTCAGAATCATGAAGTTGAGAAACCGGGTCTGACTATGCCAGAATATAGCAGAAAATGGTTCTGAATATGGCCAAATTTGATTCCGAACTTCATCGATTTTAGCTTTTTAAAATAGCTTCTCAAAAGTAAACAATTACGAGCTAAATATATATTAGTTATTGTACAAAGTTATTCCATTATAATATTACATACTGGATATTTTGTTATTGTGCTGCGTATCTGAACGAACGATTTGGATAATGAAAATTGACCAACAGGTTATTACATAGTGTATTACGGATATTAGTTATACTAATAAGTATGAGAGAGGGGCAGGTGTCTATTAGCGGCAGAGTTCGTTTTGTCACCTGTCTAGACTAGTGCGTAGAGCGCCAGCCTCGGAAACTGGTGGTCTTGGGTTCGAAACCAGATTTGAGTCAGGCAGATTTTCATCAGTTAATCTTTTTTCATCTTCAAGTTTTTCAAATGATCATGCGGAGCCAAAATTGATTCCTAAGCCTAAGCCTAAGCTTAAGGTAAATTTTACATAATAGAAAAAGGGTAGCTTTTGTAATTCTGCTTGAATCAGAGATGCTGACACGTTGCTCTGGGGCTCTGCCATTGCCCGTCAGTATGTATTTTCAATCTATCTGGCCACTACGAAAACACCATTCTGATATGGTATTGGTGGGGTCTGTTTGGCTTCAGTAAGGAAGAAAGCCGGAGTAAAAAAATTGTGATAAAAGTGGTCTGATCAGGTTCATTACAATATTTTTATTCCTTACCTTCGTTTATAAATTTATATTTTTATTAGGTCATTTTATGTCAGTTTATTTTAACCCAGATAATTTTATATGTTTGAGCATTTGATTTAAGTTTTTTTTTGGCGCACAGTCTTGTTTTAGAGTAAAAAGTAGTATTAAGCAAGGCGATTAGTTCATTGTATATGATACCAGGCTATACTATGTGTATAGCTTGGTCAGGGTATCTTGTTATTAATTATTTTTCTGAAAACCGTATACTGAAAAATTAATAAGTTGGGCATGTTTAATAATATGTTATACGAATGGAATGTGGAAAGCTGAAATTTTTGAATAAATTTGAATGCGCGCCGAAATTTGAATGCGCGCCAAAAGGATTACGGTAAAAAAATTCGGAGTAACGAGAAACTGTGACCAGACTTCACCCCCACAGTGTTCTTGTATACCATCCATAGGCGGACGAGCTAAATCCCCAAAGGGAGGGGAATTTCGTCAAAGAGGGGGGATCGGCAGAAAGAAGGCCATTTTACCTACACCTTAAGGAACAAATTCTACTTCTTGGAATTGCCAAAGAGGGAGGAATTCCACTTTTTCGTTCTTCCCTCGTCCGCTAGTGATACCATCTCTAATCCTCTATGACCAACGGCGGACGACCTAATCTTACAAAGGTTCGTCCAATCTAATCTTTCGTCAACCGCAGGGCAATTGGCAGTTTTCAGACCATTTCACCTACACCTTAGAGATCAACTTATACTTTTTGAATATGCCAAAGATGGGGGATTCCACTCTGCCCACCCTTATTGTTCTCCATTGTGTATGACCACTAAGCACCATCGTCGCTGATTTATATTTCCAGGACGAAGTTTTCCCCTGGTTTGGGGAAAATTTCCAGTTTCAAAGGCATTTCATCGGATTCACCAGAACGGTAATCGCCGAAATTCAGCAAAATGGGAGAGGTTATTCATGAGCATCCGACACTGGCGGACGAGCCCATTCTCCAACGGTAGGGGAATTTCCTTAAATACGGGGAATGAAAAGTTTTAGACCATTTTTTCTTCAGCTTTTAAGAAGAAAGAACAGAAATTATTAGTTTCTCGAAGTTGCCAAAGAGGGGGGAATTCCACTTTTCTCCCCCTTTCTCGCCCACCATCTGCTGCCGAGTATGGCTCACTGATTTGATGGCGCCGCTAATCCGTCATGTTTTAATGAAAAGTGGTCTCCAAGAACGAAAACAGTACCATGTAGGAGAGAAGTTTTCTTATAGCCTTGTGTTACGTTATGTTTTAGTATTTTCATTTAGTCAGATTTTGGAATCGGTAAATGTATTCCTGAAATACTGTTTTTTGTAGCATTTTCTCCCAAACCATACCATGGTATTGTGGCTGACTGATTTGATGGTGTCACTAATCCGTCATGTTCTAATGAAAAAGCCTCACAACAACAAACAAAAACAGTACTAAATATGTATGTATGTAAGAGAAAAGTTTCATTTCAAAACCTTGTCACTTAGTTAGGCTCCTGAATCTGTAGAATAATTTCCAACATGAGGTTTTGGTAGAATTTATTCCAACCCATTCCCACTAGCGTACGAGAACGAGTGGGGAAAGGTGGAATTCCCCCCTCTTTGGCGTTTTCAAAAAGTACAACATGTTATCTAAAGACCCTTTCGGGAATCTAGTGAAATTTGACAGACAAAAAGAGTCAGACCATGAACCATTAGGTTGAAAACTTGTTGGGTGAAATAAACGCTAATTTTGTTAAAAAAAATTATGTAAACATGAGCATACAAAGATAATATACCAATTCCAATTAATAAAAAACATCATAGCCCGTAAAAATACACCTTTTACGCTTAACTCAGATCTTGGGCCACAAGCTAGTTCAGCACGTGTGGAACAAAAGTGAAGTTGATGTTTCACGGTCTGAGCAGAATAGTGTGTGT
>OZ038445.1:2391751-2412271 GCA_964036265.1 Daptonema setosum
GGGAACTGGCAGAAATTAGGCCATTTTACCTACAACTTAAGGAACGAACCGCACTTCTTGATATTGCCAAAGAAGGGGAATTCCATTTTCCCTCTTCTTCTCGTCCGCTGGTGAATCATGTACATACGTACGTATATAGCCGATCGATCCCAGGTTTCGTGTTGGCCAAAAACTTTTTGGCGCGCAGTTTGAATTCAAATCTGTTCTGGCGCACCTCTAAATTTATAAGGAATAACTAAATTAGGTTCTATTATTCTTTTAAATATTTTAACCAAAAGTTTGTAGTAATTTTAGAACGGTTGACGTCAAAAACTGTCGAAATTTGACCCGAATCGGAGACAAATTTTTTGGTCGTAAGACTATTTCCTGGCATGAAGTGACATAGACATGTACACATCATGGCTGGGGAAAGTCTTATTTATTTGTTATAATGAATTACTGAGGCTATATCTCGTTCTCTTGCTTGAGTAATCTACTGGTCTTGGATTCGAAACCCGATTTTGTGGCATGGTATTGGACTAAGACATCGGACATCCTTTCTGTAAAACGGTTTACGATTTCATCAACCACCCGCACTGACCAACGGTTCGGTTCGTTTTTCCCATTATGACACACGTGTGGTATAGCTAGTTCAAGGTGTCTTGTAAACAAAAATATTTCTATATACCCGTTCCCACTTCTTCAGAGAAGTGAACTAAGCGCAACTTTCGTATAAATGTCCAAATGCCATATGAAACAAATCGATTTCAGAGAATTTGAAACGCGCGCCAAACGCAGATTTGAGTTCAAACTGCGCGCCAAAACTATTTTTAGTAACAAGAAACCCTGGATAGGCTTTACCATCCCTGTCTAGGTTTCTGAAAAGTTTCCAACCACGTGAAAACCAGTTTTCGAAATCCAACCCACCAATCAGCGCGCCCAGTATTTCCTTGTGGAATTTTCGGCGAATTCGCCGAAACTCTGTGTAGCCGGTCAAGTTTTTTTTCTTTCTAGTACAGTCGGTGCAATGGGCTATGTCTTGTAAAACTGTTGCCACACACAACCTGAAGTTTAGTTTTTCTCCGTTTATAACGGGAACATGATGATAAAAATTAGTGGGGAGATGGATTAGGGGCTGGTGCACCTTTTCAGTCCGTAGGAATAATAATGAATCGTTGCTACTGAAAGGTGCTGACTGACTGACTGACTGACTGACTGACTGACTGACTGACTGACTGACTGACTGACTGACTGACTGACTGACTGACTGCGTCAAATTATATTCCATATTCTCACCAATTTTTCACATCATATTCCCATTATAACTTCCGGAATACTTCATGGAATTTCCAGAATTCTTCATAGAAGAATCGTATTGCGATCACTTTCATTTCGTCTTGTCGGATTCGTCAATACGTTCCGACGTTTCTTCACTTTAACATGTACTGTATGTACATACGTAGCCATACCTCGTGGTACATATCGACACCCGAAGGACAATACCATTGCCGAACCTGAACCTCTGGCGTCTTATGTAAACATTATACGTATATAGAATATATCTGTCGTAGTTTTCACATGGCTAACATGTCCTTGCTGAAGATATTTCTTCCGAAAATGTACATATATGTACCTTACCATGTATCTGATTTCGTATATTCAACGGAATATTACTCGTTTTTTACTGAGAACCTGCGTTCTTCTTCAAACCACGTGGCTTGCGGTTTTTTCATACCCACCCAATAAATACGTTTTCTGCTCAAGTCAAATCGTTTATTCATCAAAGGCACTGTCGGACGAGCTAATACTCCAAAGGGAGGGATTTTTTTCAAAAAGGGGACACTTTTGGTTATTCTACCTACACCTTACGGAACAAATTCTACATTTTGAAACCGCCAAAGAGGGGGAATTCCACTTTTCCCTCCCTTTCTCGTCTTCTAGTGCCTTACCATGTATGTATCTTACTCCGTATATTCAACTGAATATTACTCGTTTTTTACTGAGAACCTGCGTTCTTCTTCAAACCACGTGGCTTGCAGTTTTTTCATACCCACCCAATAAATACGTTTTCTGCTCAAGTCAAATCGTTCATCATACCAGGCGTCTTGATTTAGGGTTGAAATGCCAATCATTTTTACACCCTTTTTATTTATATCAAAGGTGCCATAATCGGGCAGTTTTCCAGAAGGGAAGGCGTTTACTCTCTATTTGAATTTACTAAACCATGATTCGAGAACTTTCCATGGTACAAGGAAGCACTTTTTATCTTCGTTTTTTCACCACCTTTTCACAGATCAATCAATTCTCTGTTTGTTGCAATGGTTATTGCTTGAATGCACACTAGCTAGACAATAGGTTGAGATCTAGGTGGAAGTTCCGGGAAAAAATCTCAGAAAAACTAATTTAAACTACTGTAAAAAAACAGGTGCATATGTAGTTCCTGGCTGCCCGAAATGGTTAGGATAAATCTCATTCTAAATCACTTTTCCTCTAATTTCCAAGCAAAAAATATCTTTTACTTACAAAAAACTTACGGGGTACATAAAACATAATGGCTTACGGAAAAGGAGGGTGCCTTACCCACGTTGGCGCCAAAGCTCTATTGTGGTGTGGTACATGGTAGTATTGATTGGTAGCCTCCCGTTTAGACGTACCGAAATATACGTATGCCACTGAATTGGCCATATGGTGGAAAATTGTATGTCATTGAGTTTGCCGTTGGAATATGTTTTTTTCGCTAACCTCAATTGTAAGTTTAATAATAGCGAACAGTCATATTTATTGAGGAATTGAATTGAAATAGTTTTTTATGGGTTAAGTAAAGCAAAAACTAAAGCAAATTAAAAAAAAAAAAAAACTACTATCAAGTAAATTTGTTTTTATTTTTATAAAGTTTTGTTTTTTTGTTGTTTTATAATCTTTAGTTCGTTTTGTGTCAATACAAATATTTTGATATGAAAAATTATGTGGATCCACAAAATTATGTGGATTTGCGCACACATATGTATGCCATGAATTTAGTCCAATTATGGAAGGCCTCCTGTTTATACGTGCCGAAATATACGTGGGTCACTTTAAAAATTGGCCACTCCATATGGTTGAAAATTGCATGCCATTGAGTTTGAGGTTATATCATATAATTTTTTATCGTTGGAACTCAACTGTAAATCTAGACTGTAAGTCTAGAATGGGCCATCTGGTTTGAAAATCGTATGTCATTGAGTTTGCCGTTAGAATATGTTTTTTTCATGGTACAACAACAACAACAACAACAACAACAACAACAACAACAACAACAACAACAAGAACAACAACAACTTTTTATACTGTATTACCAACTTCTTTAGTGGGTTATGCTCAATACCTAGGAACTACACAATACCTAGGAGTACACTGTTACATAGCTAGAAAAAAAGTTATGACTCTCTTGAACTGGCAGGTTATTCTGATAGAACAGGTGAAGATAACTTATCGTTGTACGTAAGTTGGGTATTTCAGAGTTCATTCTAATAAATAACATAATGTTGAGGAAACTTTCGTTTAGGAACAACGGGTAATTTTTTTAATCCGTCGTAACACATTTAACTCTAAAATCCCTCTAGTTAGACATGTATATTATGTATACTTCTATGTTCATTGTGTTTGTTTTATAATAAAATAAACTCGTTTGTATCATATACATATAGTGTAGTTCAGAGGTACTACAACCCTGCTAAAAGCTTGTAAGCAAAATTATATTGTGTACCCCTGCAAACCGCCGGCTTTCATGCAATTTTTTATTACAGTTACAACAGTTACTATTACAGTTTATAGCTATGGAAAATCATATATTCAGTTTAATCCAATTATAAATGTACGTTTGATGCGGCTCCCTTCCTCCCTCCCTCGTGTGCCTATAAAATCCCAGAATCGCATGGTTCCCATCACTGGCGGACGAGCTAAATTCCCAAAGGGAGGGGAATTTTGTCGAAGAGGGGGGAATCGGCAGTTTTTAGGTCACTTTACCTACACCTTAAGGAACAAACTCTATTTTTTGAAAACGCCAAAGAGGGGGGAATTCCACTTTTTCCTCCCCATCTCGTCCGCCAGTGGTTCCCATGTAAACCGTTTGGACGACCTCATGGTATAAATGGCCGATATTACGATCGTTTGGCGCGTGGCACATTCAAACCCGCCAGTATCAAGTACCATGAATCTGTATATTCTATGCTTTTTATCCCCCCGACATATGGAACTTGGTTCATTGCAAGTTCAGAAGATTCATCTTTCATTGGGTTGATTCATCGGACTTACAAAAGCTTTTGACGACCTTTTACTGGTGTTCTCCGCTCATCAAGATATTTCTTATTTTTAGAATAGACTCTTCCAATATCGTTAAGCTTCAATGTTATAGGAAAATTTTGCTGTGATAATCCATTTGCTAGGTTCAAAAACCCTATTAGGGCGTCGGCAGAGTCGCATTCGGCATAATCCACTTTTCGGCTAAATCATTTTCGGCTAAATCCTTCTCGGCATGCTCGAATTAGGCATAATAACTTTAGGCAGAGGATATTTTGGGTAAAATCGACCGTACACTCGTGGAAGACGTTCAGGTTCAATAGACGATTATTTCTCTATCCAGTAAGGGAGCATTGAACCGCAGCGTCAGTTACGTAAGCCCACTAGCGGACGAGTCAAACCCTCCAAAGGGAAAGGAATTTCATCAAAGAGGAAAGAATTAGCAGTTTTAGGGCCATTTAACCTATGCCTTAAGGAACAAATTCTACTTTTTGGAAATGCCAAAGAGGGGGGAATTCCACTTTTCCCTCCCCTTTCGTGCGTTAGTGAACCCAGTTAAGACGTCCATGGGTCATTACACACACGAGCCAACGATGGTATTCACGAATCGGGGGCTTACGCACCGCTGAACCGAGACCACTGGTGAACGAGGGGAGTGGGGAAAGGGGAAATTCCCCCCTTTTTGGTAGTTCCGAAAACTGGAAGTTGTAATTCAGGGTGTAGTTGAAATGGTCTTAATATTGCTCATTCCCTTTCTTGGAGAGAATTCCTCTCCCTTCCGAGGATTTAGGCGTCCGCCATTGGTCTGGATGGATTGGACGTTCTGGTAGCTGTATAAAGTGGCCAGTACATAATCTGGCCTCGGTTTCTTGGCCTTCAATAGAAACAGGCATCTCTATTGACGGTTTAATAACTTTTGATTCGTCAATTGGTACTTCCGTTGAAGACACTGCTGCTCAATTGTATGAATCTCTTTTTAGTTATTCTCTTATTTTCTTACTGAAATCAACCATGGTTGCCGATCATATATTGAATTAGGTTTGCGTGTTCTATATAACAGTATCATCTGGAATTTCTCTTTCTTCCACCTGAATCTAGAATTCCGTGGTACTATTATTCACTGCCACCCACTAGCGGACGAGAAGGGGTGGGAAAAGTGGAATTTCCCCCTCTTTGGCGTTTTTTTAAAGTAGAGTTTGTTCCCTAAGGTGTAGATAAAAAGGCCTGAGAAATGCCAATTACCCCTCTTTGACGAAATTCCCCTCTCTTTGGGGATTTAGCTCGTCCGCCAGTGCTGACTGCTGTTCACGACTTGGTAGGGCACATTCAGTATGGTATGCCAGTATTGTATAGAGGTGCCATGAAAGCCATATATCATGATGAAAGATTTCATTCTCGAGGTGGGACCGGTATCTGAACGAAATCGTAGAAAGGCATACCATATCAGTTTTTTCATACGAATTTGGTTGAGGAACGGCGTTGTTTGGAGGAAAATACTTTTAGGATTGCCATGAGCTTGAACTGATTTTCTTTCTTATCAAAAATTATTCCTATGACTCCATTACTGCAATGCAATGACTATTCCCAATGATACTGTAGTATATTCATAGAATATGGTGAAAAAAATCTCAAAAAGTTGAACCCGCGCCAACATCAGATTTGCATTCAAACTCTGCGCCAAAAACTTAACAACTAACAAGAAGTACATCACATGTTTCATGTAAGTCAGAAAAGTTTATAACAAGATATCTTGATTGAGCTATACCAAAAAAGTCACCCAGATGACTCGAAAAGATACCAACCAGCATACTAAAGGGCTGCCTGGGATTCAAGTGAAAAGTTGTAGTGTTAACTACTCCAACTTTTGAATCGTTAGCTGCCTCAAATGTATTTTTTAAGAGAAGATGACGCACAATAGTCGGCTGTCCGACTCAACTAAACCAAACAGATGTATGCTATAACATGCAATCATCATGTTCAGTGGGTGTTACACTGGGTTGGACACGTTAACGTGTCATTTTTTCACTTCAATCTCCAGAAGCTCCTTACTTCATAATAATTTTTCATCAGACCCACCATTTTTCACGGTTTTTTAATGGTTTTAGCCATATTGTTTCCTGGTCCACAAAAACCCATATTATTAGAAAAGTTTACAACAAGATATCTTAACCAAGCTATATCAAAAAGATACCCAGACGGCTCGGCCAGCATACTAATCCATAATGGATTGGGCCCAATAATCGGTTGACATAACCTTGCTTTTTTAGGTTTTTTTCATTGGAGCCACCATTTTTCATGGTTTTCACGGTTTTCATGGTTTTAGCAGTATTATTTCCTATTTCACAAAAATCCGTATCATTAGAAAAGTTAATAACAAGATATATTGACCAAGCTATATCAAAATGGATGATATAAATTCTTAATGGATCAGGCCCAATAATCGGTTGACATAACCATGTTTTTAGGTTTTTTCACCGGAGCCATCATTTTTCATGGTTTTTACGGTTTTTGCAGTGATATGTATTAACCGTTTAGCTAAAAATCTGTGTGGTGAAAATGTTGGATTTCCCGTTCTACATATTCTTATTAAGTTCATAGTTTAATTCGCCGTTGTATTGGAAAAACTAACAGTGGAACTTGAGTTTGGCTATTTCTGTTAAGGCTCATCTGCTTGTTCAACGAGAGAATCTTTTTTTTTGTTTCCGGAATTTTGAACGTACTGCAAAAGGACAACTTAAAAAACGAGATCTTGTAAGTGACAAGAACCCCCGAATAGACTATACACTCACAACACAGGCAATTTTCGGTGAAATCGAATTGAACGTGCCCTTTGAAGTGTTACGTACATACGTACATAAACACAGACGTCCCCTAAATCCCAGCTCAATTGTCAAACTAAGGGCGCCTTCGGAGTTCAGAGTCATATTGAGAAAGTCTCAAGAATTTGATTTGTAAAACTCTGAGAGCTCTTTAAATATGAATTTTTGGTTCCGATAACTATACACTCACAGCACAGGCAGTTTTCAGTTAAATCGAATTGAACGTGCCCTTTGAAGTGTTAAGCATGTACGTTCATAAATATGTACAGACGCCCCGAAATCCCTGCTCCATTGCCAAACAGGCGGTTCTGGTTCCATTGGACTTGGGTACCATATCATATGGCTCTATGAATCTGGTTATGTTTGTACATGCGGGCGCGCAATTTGAATTTAAATCTGTTTTTGGCGCGCTTTAATTTTTTTTTGGATTTTTTAGACTTTTAAGATTTGGACAACATATGTACGAACGTTATGCTGACAAAAAATTGAATGAAAAAATCCTTGTTCCATAGTCGCACAGCAGGTTCTCTTGGTTCCGCTTGGACTTGGCTGCCATATGGAGTGGATGGTGCATCTGCAATCCATATATCAGCCATCGAGGCATATTTGGCATATTGGCGCGCAATTTGAGTTCAAATCTGGTTTTGGCGCGCGTTAAATTTTTTTAGATTTTTTTAGGTTTCTGACATTTGGACAACGTACAAACGTTATGATTTAAAAAAATTAAATTAGTAAAAAAATCCCTGCCTAAAAGCGGCACAACCCTTTTCTGCTGGTTCCGCTTGCACTTGGCTACCATATGGACTTGGGTGGTGCATCTACAATCATATAGCAGCCATCGTGGCATATTTGGCATCATGGCGCGCACTTTGAATTCAAATCCGGTTTTTGCGCGCGTTCAAATTTTTGGGTTTTTTGTTTTTCTTCTTCATTTGGATAACACTAGTTGATTACCCGTTGCCAGCAACGTATGATCGAGTTTTATAGGAACCGAAGCTTCACGGGAAATCATGAGATGCTTTTGCTAAACCCGTTGATTTATTATTTTTTTCCTGTTTAGACAAAAATTGCATTCTGTGGCATTTACCCGAACCGTAATTTTTTTATTTCATCCTATATTGGAAACTACTTTAGTTGAAAATTAAGATAGATTCTTCCGTACTGTTCAGCAACACCATCCTGTGTTTGAATAGGTACATACATGTCAGTTATGTAACTGAATGGAAGAGGCAAAGGAATTGAATAGTTATATTTTTTACTCATCCCGTGAAACATCTCATAAAATTGAGATAAATATTCAAACAAAAATCGTGATCAATGACACAACCATCACGTTCCAATATTGCTCATCCATTCCAAAAAACTCCATTCGTCCCGTTAAAACATTCGAAGTCCTAATTTTTTACTGTGACCAGATCCGATGACTAAAAGTGAAGATAAACTGAACCAACACAACCCTATCCAAAGATTAATTGGTTCAAATATGTCTTTTTTGCTACCCCAGTATTTTTTGGATTCGTTTCGGCGATTGAGCTGAAAATAAAGAAAAAAACATCTTTTTCTTAGAGCCCGTTGTACTCGTGGCAAAGGTAGAAATATTTCATCTGTGATGAAACGGCTTGACACGACTTTTGATTCATGTTTTCAGTTAGCAATTATGTAACAGCTCAGACGGTTTATCATGTACGTTCAGCAGTACAGTAGTACTTCATCCTGAAGTAGCACAAAGTGCATTCAGTATAATTATGTAGTTTATTTGAATCGTTAACCCAAATTTTTTCGATGAACATTTTGATAAACTATCGTTTTAGTTTCAATAACACTACTCGTTGTTCGAGTAGATACATGTAAATTATGTAGTTGAACTAATGACGGCAAGTTATAAACTAACTACAGTTTCAAGACGTCAAAGTTACCCAGATATTGAACATTCTCATCCCGTGTTAACGTATCAGTTAACTCTCAACACACCAGAAAAAATCCTAATAAAAATTCAATCATCTCGTTTAATTATTTGCTGTTTTATAAAAACTCTAACCACCCGTTTGAAATGTCTCGAGATACGTTAGTTCCGTGACCGAGCCGTCGATTAATACAATAATAAAGGTCAATTGGACCAACCCAACGTGATCCAAAGATAATTCTCTCTGATACTGCTACCGAGAAGAATGACCCTTTATTGCAAAGGAAACAAACGTCATCCATGGAATTGTTAATTTAATTAATCGAACATAAAATGTTTTGTATACTCGTTGCCGGTAACGGTGAAAAAGGTCTACAGAAACCATTCAGTTAAAGGAAATCAAACTTTGAATCACTTGCTCTTCGTTACTCAATCCAAGTACTCAAAATGGTATCTGTGCCCATAATTTCAGATTTGTTTCAATCGAATAGTTTTATTCTCTCACTCATCCCGTGAAACATCTCAGTTAACACAAAGATAAATATTCTAACAAAAATCATGATCATTGATTCAACCAACACGTTCCATTATTGCTCTTCCATTCCGAAAAACTCCGTTGAGACGTCCGAAGATAATTTTTAACCGTGACCGGATCCTATGATTAAAAGTGAAGATAAACTAAACAAACCCGACCCTGTCCAAAGATTAATTAGTTCAAATATGTCTTTCTTGCTTCCTCAGTATTTATTTGGATTCGTTTCGGCGATTGGGCAGAAAATAATGAAAAAAACATCTTTTTCTAGAGCCCGTTGTACTCGTGGCAAAGGCAAAAATATTTCATCTGTTATGAAAGGCTTGAGATGACTTTTGATTGATGTTTTCAGTTAGCAATTATATAACAGCTCAGACGGTTTATTATGTACGTTCAGTGGTACAGTAGATTTCCTGAAATAGCACAAAGTGCATTCAGTATAATTAGTTTATTTGAATCGTTAACCCAAATTTTTTCGATTAACATTGAGATAAATTATCGTTTCATTTTCAATAACACTGCTCGTTGTTTGAATAGATAGGTTTAAATTATGTAGTTGAACTGATTATGGCAAGTATAAACTAACTACAGTTTCAAGACGTCAAAGTTACTCAGATAATAAAAATTCTCTTCCCGTGTTAACATATCAGTTAACTTTTAACACACCAGAAAAAACCTTAATAAAAATTCAATCATCTCGTTTAATTTTTTGCTGTTTCGAAAAAAAATTCTACCCACCCGTTTGAAATGTCTCAAGTTCCGTGACCGAGACGTCGATTAATACAATAATAAAGATCACTGACGGATGAGCTAAACCTTCAAAGGTAGGGGAATTTTGTCAAAGAGGGGGAATTGGCAGTTTTCAGGTCATTTTACCTACACCTTAGGAAACAAATTCGGCTTCTTGAAAACGGCAAAGAGAGGGAATTCCACTTTTCCCACCCCTTCTCGTCCGCTAATGATAAAGATCAATTGAACCAACGCAACGTGATCCGAAGACAATTCTCTTTGATAATGTTACCGAGAAGAATGTCCCATTATTGCAAAGAAACCAAAACGTCATCCATTGAATTGCTAATTTAGTTCATCGAAAATGAAACGTTTTGTATACCCGTTGCCGGCAACTGTATCGAGTTCTACAGAAACCATGTACTTCAGTTAAACAGTAAGATAATTTCTCCTTCCATGTACAGCCACACAACCAGTTGTTTGAGTAAATACAGTATGTAAAGCCCGTATGTTGTTTCTACAAGCAAAAGTATTGCCCAACACATCTGATAATGAAACATCGCTAGCCTCAACTCAACTGGGCTGACACCATAGTTTAACACAGTATAGCATGGGGTGATGATGATTGAAGTGCGTTTTAACACGCGTGTCTGATGTTTCATTATCAGACGTTTTGAGATCTAAATTTGCTTGCAGAAACAACATACGGGCTTTATGTACATACGTACGTAAATACATGTCAATTATGAAGTTGAGTAAAATATGCAAAGTATAAAAAGGTTCATTCACAAACTTACCATGATCACTCATCTTGTTAAACGTCTCACTTAGCACAGTCAGTCAATCTGTCAAACAGAAATTTTATTATGACTGTCTGGCGATTATGTCAAACTATAGTCGGTCAGCCGTTATGCAGAAATAATTAAACGACAACCATCAAAATGAAGAAAATGGATGAGCAAACTTGAAACCTTTTGAAAGTTAACTCGGCGCCTTGAACGACTACGCTAAGTCAACCGTTGCTAAGAAGCAGAATTCCTTACCTAATAAACTTTATACAGCTGCTATCAGAATCAGGTCCACAGTTGATAGTAGTTTTAAAGCGCGTTCAGAGTCGTCTTGAGTTTGAGTAGCAGATGATAATTGGAAAATCTCTAAAATAATATTATACAGTGGTTCTATGAACTTTTTGAAGAAATCAGAGCAGAAAATCAAATCTAGGGAACAACTTTCATGCAGGATGAAACTTCAAACATGAGTTTTCCGGTTGATCATCCGCTACTCAAATATGACCAAGCAGTGATCTGTTTATATGCAGAACTGAAACCTTTGGACAAGCATACATACACGACCCAAAAATTTTCGTTGTCAAATTTATATATAGATACGTTAGTCTAAAAAAATTGAATGAAACGAATAAAAAAATCCCTACTTTTACACCGATTGGCTACCATATGGAGTGGAAGGCACATCTATACAACCCATATATCAGCAATCGTGGCAGATTTGAAGAAGAGGGGGGAGGGAGGGGTAAAGTGGTCACTCGAAACAGATACGTGTTCCAATACCCCCCTTCCGCGAGTGGCGAAAGAGTCGATCATCAAAATAGAGGGGAATTTTCTTAAAGAGAGATAATTTACAGATTTCAGATTATTTTGCCTATGTACTTACACCTTATGGTACACAGTTCTACTTTTTAGAACCACTGAAGTATGGGAAACCCCTCCCCCCTCATCTCTTCGCAGATGTGCCCCACAAAACCCGATTTTGTACAGTTACATTGTGGGACAAATTTTGACAACAAAAAAGCCTGACTAAACTATTATTTTTTTCATAATAATTGATAATAATATTTTTCACTATAACTTATCTATAATAAAAAATAAAAAATAAAAAACGACAATAGGTAATAAGTGTATTAAGAGGAGATGGGAGGGTAACTGAAGAGACGCTCACTTGAAACAGACCCACTCACATATACCCAGGGTTCCATGTTCCATTAATCCCCGTGACTTGACTTATGGCACGCTCCCTACATAGGGTACCCTTATACACCCATACACTGTACATACACTTGTCTATCGTTCTTTCATGTAAGAACAACCATCGTTTCTTTTGTAAGATCATCCATCCTGGGTTTCTTGTCACTCAAAGAGTACTTGCCGCGCAATTCAAATTCAAACCTGATTTTCGCGCGCATTCAAACGTATGAAAAAGTTTTTCCGTTTCCATGGCATACGTGCGAAATCGACCTAAAATTTAATTTTTGATAACATGAAACCCTGACCAAGCTATACATCGGCCTTTCTTCACCCCTGTTGCCGTCTTTAATTTCCTGTTGGGAACACGCATGCATCCCTTTGAAACACGAGCGGTCAAAAATGGGAGGGAAAAGCGGAACTCCCCCCTCTTTGGCGGTTTCATAAACCGTCTATTTTGTTTCTAAGTTGTAGGTTAAATTTCTGCTGATTCCCCCGCTTAGGAAAGATTCCCCTCTTTTTTGAGGTTTGGCTCGTCCGCCAGTGCTTTGAAACGAAAGTCAACGTCTGTCAAGAAGTCACAACCCTTTTCTATTGTATTGTACTGAAAATTTACCGATCGTTTTTGCCGAATTTTTATGCCCAACTGTCGGTTGATGAATGGAGAAGATTTAAATAAATTAAAGTAAATTTTGTGCGAACTTAGCCATAGAAAATCGTGTGCATTTCACTGTGTGAAACAAAAGTTACTGTTATTTTCTATCCAACTTGTTAAGTAAAATCGATTTTTCGAGGTTACGATGTTTCCGAATTCCCGTAAACCATGCTTTGCTTTGTCTGAAATTATATCCTTGGGTTTTTCAAGAAATTTAATGAAAAATGGCTCATTAGTGTTTTTTCATCGTTTGTTTACAGCCGCTCACTTAAGCTCACTGGCGGACGAGCCAAACCTCCAAAGAAAGGGGATTGTTTCTAAAGAGGGGTAATTGGCAGAAACCAAGTCAACTCACCTACACCTTGAGGAACAGACTAAAATTGTCACTCACTCACTCCCTTACTCCCTTACTCACTAACTCACTCACTCACTCACTCACTCATAACTCACCCACTCACTCACTCACTCACTTACTCACACACTCACTCACTCACTCACTCACTCACTCACTCACTTACTCACTCACTACTCACTCACTCACTCACTCACTCACTCACTCACTCACTCACTCACTCACTCACTCACTCACTCACTCACTCACTCACTCACTCACTCACTCACTCACTCACTCACTCACTCACTCACTCACTCACTCACTCACTCACTCACTCACTCACTCACTCACTCACTCACTCACTCACTCACTCACTCACTCACTCACTCACTCACTCACTCACTCACTCACTCACTCACTCACTCACTCACTCACTCACTCACTCCTTCACTCACTCACTCACTCACTCACTCACTCACTCACTCACTCACTCACTCACTGACTCACTCACTCACTCACACACTCACTCACTCACTAACTCACTCACTGACTCACTCACTCACTCACTCACTCACTGACTCACTCACTCACTCACTCACTTACTCACTCACTCACTAACTCACTTACTCACTCACTCACTCACTCACTCGCTCACTCACTCACTCACTTACTCACTCACTCACTCACTAACTCACTCACTTACTCCACTCACTCCACCCCACCACACTTATCCCATAGTCCATACCATAACTCCAAAAGAACATCACTTTGTGGCTCGGTAGCCGGGAGTAGGGGGGGGGGGGCGGTCCTATAAGCCCAGATTATCCCTAGAGAGCAGACGAATCCTTGTTGGTGGAGCTCAGTAGCGGACGAAAAGGGTAGGGGAAGGTGGAATTCCCCCCTCTTTGGCAAATGAAAAAAAATTTATTTTGTTCTTCAATGTGTGAGAAAACAAGCAGATTTCATCGCCTTTGACGAAATTTCCCTCCCTTTGGGGATTTTTTGCTCTCCCATGTTGGTAGAGCTCCACCCCTCCGCCTCACCCTTCTGCAATGTGGGGCTTGAAAGATTGCCATTTTGGGTGTCGGGACCACCGAAACAACGACGGACGCGCACGCTGTTGCGCCCGCGCACTAAAACCCGACCCGACACACACCAAAAACGATTGGGTCTGTGATTCGGGTTTAGCCCGTGTTGGATGTGATTAACTTTTTTGGTCCATACATCGTTTGTTGTTGCTCAGAACGTTTTTTAATGCGTAGTTTGAGTTTAAATTGTTTTTGGCGCGCATTCAAAGTTTGTAAGAGTTCTTCGAAACAAGGACGGACGCACACTAAAACCCGACCCGACATACCAAAAACGATTCGGGTTCTGTGATTCAGGTGTTAAGCCCGTTTTTGGCCGTGATTGACTTTTTTTGGTCCGTCCATGGTTTGTTGTTGCTCAGAACGTTTTTTAATGCGTAGTTTGAGTTTAAATTGTTTTTGGCGCGCATTCAAATTTTGTAAGAGTTCTTCGAAACAAGGACGGACGCACACTAAAACCCGATCCGATATACCAAAAACGATCGGGTCTGTGATTCGGGTTTAGCCCGTTTTCGGCCGTGATTGACTTTTTTGGTTCATCCATGGATTCTTGTTCCTCGGAGAGTTTTTGTGGCGCGTAGTTTGAATTTAGATTGTTTTTGGCGCGCTTTCAAATTTTCAAAGAGTTTTTTTGAAAGAAGGACGGACGCACGCTGTTGCGCTTAAAACCCGACCCGACACACAAAAACGATCGGGTCTGTGATTCGGGTTTAGCCCGTTTTTGGCCGTGATTGACTTTTTTGGTTCATCCATGTTTGTTGTTGCTCAGAACGTATTTTGGAGCGCAGTTTAGGTTTAGACTGTTTTCGGCGCGCATTTAAATTTTCAAAGAGTTTTTTTTGAAAGAAGGACGGACGCACGCTGTTGCGCCTAAAACCCGACCGGCATACCAAAAACTATCGGGTCTGTGATTCGGGTTTAGCCCGTTTCGGCCGTGATTGACTTTTTTGGTCTATCCATGGATTCTTGTTCCTCGGAGAGTTTTTGTGGCGCGTAGTTTGAATTTAGATTGTTTTTAGCGCGCATTCAAACTTGCAGAGGATTTTTTTTAAATGAGAACGGACGCACACTAAATCCCGACCCGACACACCAGAAACGATCGGGTCTGTGATTCGGGTTTAGCCCGTTTTGGCTGTGATTGACTTTTTTGGTCTGTCTATGGTTTGTTGTTGAACGGAAAGTTTTTCGGCGTGTATTTTGACATAAAATCTGCTTTTGACGCGACAGCTAATGGCTTTAAGTTTGCCAGCCGCTTAGTTTAAGATATTGTTTTGTATTTTTGAGCAGGCACCGAAATCATTCGACTTCAACTTGCGTGCCAAAAACGTTCTCAGTAACAAAATGTTATGAACGGACTATGAACCACATGATTAGCCTATTGGCTTTAGGCGGCCAGTCGCTTATTACGGGCTCTAGTTGAAGATAGTAAGAACGAGCGGCACTTTCCAATGCTTCCCAGCTGTACAGCCTGCCCTTGGTTTAGTGATACTCAAAAAGTTTTTAGCGCGCAATTCGGATTCAAATTTTGAATTTGAATTCGCTGATTTCAGCGCAAAAAAGTTTTGTGTGAAAAGGTTCACATAAGTCTTCTTGAAGTAACGGCTTTAGGTCGCAAGCCGCCTATTACGGGCTCTGGTTGAAGATACATAGTAAACTGTTCCCAACGCTTCTATGTATGTTACTTTCACAGCCTATCCAGCGTTTCTTGTTTTTAGTTTCCAAGTTTTTAGCGCACAATTCGGATTCAAAACTGATATTGGCGCCAAAAAAAGATTAAAAAAAATATGTAAAAGTTCGATGTAACATGAAACGGTGAATGAGCTTTACTGTCTCTATTTTTGAAAGTAACGCGTCAGGCTTAGACGAGAGATTTATCGCCAGTCAAGCAGAAGTTCAGCCAAATATGTATTTTGAAGTTATACATGGCTTGTTTTAGGTACATATCCTGTTATCAAAACCATTGGCGGACGAGCTTACTCCCCAAAGGGAGGGGAATCTTCCCAGAGAGGGGGAATTGGCTGTTTTCAGGTCCTTTTACCTACACCTTAGGGAACAAATTCTACTTTTTGAAATTGCCAAAGAGGGGGGAATTCCACTTTTCCCTCCCCTTCTCGTCCGCGAACGATCAAAACATATTTTCATGAACCTGTTACGTAGACCATATTTAATAGACCATAATTTAGCACATGTAACAGCAAAGGTTTACAAATAATAATTAGATTATTTCCATTAACCTGTTTCACAACAACATTTTAACCGCGTGCAAAACTTATCACATGTAACGGAATTGGTTTACAAAAATTTCGATTGACAAGAAACCTTGAATGAACTATATTGAACTCATGCTCATGTGCAGAGGTGCGGTGAGGCGCCAACTAATTATTATTCATGTTGCTATTATACATACTGTACTCCTATTCATGTGTATGTGTATGCACTAGCGGACGAGAAGGGGTGGAAAAAGTGGGATTCCCCCCTCTTTAGCGTTTTCAAAAAGTTGAATTTGTTCCTTAAGGTGTAGGTAAAACGCCTTGAAACCTGCCGATTCTTCCTTTTTGACAAAATTCCACTCCCTTTGGACATTTGGTCAGTGATACATAATTTTTTCATGTGTATGTATGTGTATGTACCTACGTACATATGTATGTACAGCATAAAGATATGTATTGTAGCGGTTGAATATCTCCAGATTGAACAATTTAACTTTACTCATTCACCAAATGTGGAATGAAGAGGAAATTAAGCATGGGAAAAGTTGCATTCCAATAGTTGTTCTTGCATTGCAATATTAATTACAATTGGATATTTTCACTCACTAGCGGACGAGGGAAGAACGGAAAAGTGGAATTCCCCCCTCTTCGGCGATTTCAAAAAGTAGAGTTTGTTCGCTAAGGTGTAGATAAAATAAACTATATTTTGCCAATTCCCCTTCTTTGGAGAAATTCCCCTCCCTTTGGAGGCGTGGCTCGTCCGCCCGTGTTTTCACTCACTTTGAAGATATTCATTCGCCCCTACATGTACATGTATGTATGCAGGATAATAAAATAAATATCGACCGTTCTCACTGACATGATTGTGAATTTTTTTCGGAATCCATGTTCGGTTTAGAGGGTAAACCGTATATTTCAAGGCTACATACCTTGGATCCCTAGCGGACGAGAAAGGATGTGGAATTCCCCCTATTTGGCAATTTTATAAATACAGTTTGTTCCTTAAGGTGTAGGTAAAATTCCCTGAAATCTGCCGTTTCCCCCTGTTTGACAAAAATTCCCCTTCCTTTGGAAGATTTGCTCGCCCGCCCGGATCCGCAGCCTTGTACATGACATTATTTGTCATTTCCCATAGTTTCTCCTGCAATTGTGTTTTTATATCATCATTTATCATCATATTATTCCGCCCTCACTCACTCACTCACTCACTCACTCACTCACTCACTCACTCACTCACTCACTCACTCACTCACTCACTCACTCACTCACTCACTCACTCACTCACTCACTCACTCACTCACTCACTCACTCACTCACTCACTCACTCACTCACTCACTCACTCACTCACTCACTCACTCACTCACTCACTCACTCACTCACTCACTCACTCACTCACTCACTCACTCACTCACTCACTCACTCACTCACTCACTCACTCACTCACTCACTCACTCACTTACTCACTCACTCAATGCGCTCCATTCCGCGCGCCGTGAAACTGTTTCAAAATCCAAGAAGGCGCGGCAGTAATTCAAATTTGAATTCACCGCCGGCCGTTTCCTCATCGATTTTGAAAGCTATAAACTATAAGTATTATCCACTAGCGGACGAGAAGGGGTGGGAAAAGTGGAGTTCCCCCCTCCATGGCGCTTTCAAAAAGCAGAATTTGTTCCCTAAGGTGTAGGTGAAAAGGTCAGAAAACTGCAAATTCCCCCTTTTTGGGGAAATTCCCCTCCCTTTGGAGGTTTAGCTCAATCCGCCAGCGGTATTATCTACATACGTCATCATTTATGGATCTGACATGAACCATAAGTGGTAATGTAGCTCGGTCCATGTTTCTTGTTATTAGAGTTTGAATGTAAACAAAGTTTCAAATGAAGAACGAGTTTTTTTGAAAATTTGAACGCGCGCCAAAATCAGTTTTCACTTTAAAAATTTGGCGCCAAAAACTGTTCTGAGTACCATATAACCGTCGATGAGCTATAGATCGAAAAGCACTAGCAGACGAGATAAGATTAAAAACATCTACCTACATTATGTGAACTGATAATTTTTCATGTTTCTTGTTCGTGTTTATAATAAATTACTGTCAAACTGTACGCCCATAATTTTTCAAAAGTTTCCGCTCGATTTAAAAAATTTTGTTCGCCCATTTGTGGCCGCGAGACACTTTAATGGCTTCAGGCACTGGCGAACAAGCAAAACCTCCAAAGAGAGGAGAATCTCTCCAAAGAAGGGAGATTTTGCGGAAATTTAGCCATTTTACCTACACCTTAGGGAACAAAATCTACATTTAGAAAACTGCCAAAGAGGGGGGAATTCCACTTTCCCAGCCCTTCTTGTACGCTAGTGAATCCGCACACCGTGGAACTGTTTCAAAATCCGAAAAAAGCGCTGCAGTAACTCAAATTTGAATTCACCGCTGGCTGTTTCCCAATCGATTTTGTGAGCTATAAACTATAAGTATTATTCACGGCATCATATTATGCAGATATCTGACATGAACCATGAGTGCTGTCATTTAGCACAGTCAAGCTCTAAATTTTTCAAAAGTTTCCACTCGATTTAAAGGTTTTTTACCCATTTGTAGCCGCGAGACACTTTAATGGCCTCAGGAAATGGCCACTAAGTGTTCATGGGCCTTTGAATGGCACATTTGACCAGAGTGTTCCAAGTTTATGCTTCGGCAAAAACGGTAGAGTTTTTCTGCCAACCAGCTGTCTCCGTTTAGAATACTTGCTTAAAAAACCGTCGTGAACAAGTGCAAAACAGTTACAAAAAATTTTTTCAAATTTTTCCCTTAAAAAATTTTATGCCGTTTTTTACATTCTATTCTGTCAAAACTCTATCACAATGCCTACACTTTATCATAATCAGATTCAAATGAAAATAAGAAAATATGGGACAGAAAATTGCTAAAAAAATTGCAACTTTTTGCCACGTTCTAAGAAATTTTTTTTCACAACTGACCTTGAAAGTACCCTAATGAATAAAACGTTTCTTGAGATTAATAACACTGGCATGGTAACTTTTCCCCACACGAGCGACAACAACTGAACACGATGATTGCATGTTATAGTTGAGGCTGATTTGAGTTGAACAACCGGCTGTCGAGTGTGCGTCTGTCTATATTTGATGCAGCTGACGTTTCAAAGTTGAATAGTTTACATTCCAGCCTTTACTCGAATATCACATGGTACACTTTATTTAAAATCAAGAAAGATATTTTGGAAATATTTCACCTCGTGTGCATTTTACTGATCACATGAATAGTAGACAAAGCTTACACATAAGCCTTCACCTTCAGTAAGCCTACGCACACTACTAGACATATGTAATGAACCCTATTTAGCTTGACCTTTCATAGCGCATTGCACTTTGAGTACCGTTGGTGCATGTCACTCAGGCAAAAAAAAATTCGCGCTATATGATGGCAGATACATAAAACGTACCATATAAAAAACCCCAAAAAACATTTTTTTTGTTTATATTCGAATAAAAATCTATCTCCTAACTAGTTTTTTTTTCACTGAATGCTCGACTAAGTTAAAACACATGTTTTCCACTGATCAGCCAACTGTTTTTTGTAAAAAAATCTCTCAATCAGAATTGTCAAGAAACTGTTGTTCTTATTAAAAAAATATTTTGTATTATTCATTGTATTATGATATGTCATATAATATATTTTGATTGTGTTTTCTATCTAGTGTCCACCGTTTTGATATATAAATAATTCCCGTAGAACTAACGAATCAGATGAAACAATTTCGCTTATTATACCTCGTTATTCCCAATATATCCATTATAAAATGCTTACAAGCTAATAAAAAAATAAAAACCTCAAAAAAATATTATAATTTTATAAAAAAAAATTATTTCAGTGCTCGACTGGTTGGACACGCACCGATTATACGTGTTCATCGTTGCCCTGTTATCGGTGCTTGTGATCGGGTGTTTGATCGTTTGTACCGTCATGTTCCGATTACGCAGGGCATTCCACCGGTGGAAGAGGCGTT
>OZ038445.1:2412471-2442471 GCA_964036265.1 Daptonema setosum
GTCTCGATAGAACCAAAATGATTGAATTTGTGTTCCCATAGTACACATTGAAACGTCAACTAACTGATGTGAAAATGCCAAAAACAGGGGTAATAGGAAATTTGCTATGAATACCGACTCGTAACTTCGAATTTTAAAAGTAAAAAGCAAAGCAAAATTTCCAAAAATTGTCTACAACTTGGCGCAAAAAAATTTGAAATCGATCAGAAATTGCGGTTTTTAGGGCAAAGACAAACGTTCATTTTTAAATGGGACACCCTGTACTACGTACTCACGAGACAGAAGGAATTTTGTTTGGAATCCTTTTGAGTGAAAAACGAGGACCATAATGTGAATCAAAAAAATCTTCATAATTCAATTAAAAAAAATTTATATGCCCATGGTGTTAACTTTGACCGTGAATATAAAAAGCACTCGCACATCAGAGCCAACGATGTATAAAAAAATACGGCATATACAGGGTGGGCCAAAAAAACCATACGATTTTGAAGGTTAATAACTCGAGCTATAAACAACCGATTCAATCGTTCTTGTTTTCATTTGAAAGCCTATATTTTAACTTAAAATCCCTCCAAGTTTAATCTTGTTTTATAGTTGCCCTTAAGTTACAGAAGAAAACCCCAAAATGTCGTGTTTTTAGATGAAAAAAACCTGATTTTTTTGGTTTAACAGAATGTTCTTTTTGGGCCACGAATTTCTAAATTTAAAAAGTTCCATGAGGGAAATAGAGTTTTCTGAGCTCAATTGTAACTTGGAAACTCTGTAATACCATATTGAGTGCTTTGAAAAAAAAATCATGGTTTATGTCATAGCCGCCATTGACAAATTTTACACTGAGCCCGGGCTTTGGTGGTTCAGGAAAATGATCCAATCAAGTGTGCCATTCGTTTATCTTTGATCAACAAGGCTTAACTAGTTGTTATTTTATGCATTTAATTTATTGATAAACTGAATTATTCCGTTTACAGTTTTTTTAAACACAATAACCTATGCATTTCGATCACTTTTTCGCTAAAAATACACGATTTTTAAATTTTTCTTCTGTAACAGCAGAGTGACTCCATGAAACACGACTAAAATTAGAGGAATTCTAAGTTGAAATATTGGCTGTCAAATGAGAGCAAAAACGTTTGAATCGGTTGTTCATAGATCGAGTTATTAACGTTCAAAATCGTATGGTTTTTATTGGCCCACCCTGTATATCATGCTTTAAAAAAACTTTATATCAAGCTTATCAACATCCCATGAATCCAACCCAATTCAACCCCCCCCGCATCAGTTTATTTTTCAGTGATAGTTAAAAATAAACTCGTTCTGGGAAATTTGCCTAAAAAGTGAAAATTTACAGTTTTTAAATTTGCAGAACCACAGTTTTTATAAAGGCATTAGACACCCTAAAAATATCAAGGCTATCAACACCTCATGAACCTGACCCCTCCGAAACGCTATATTTTTCAGGAAAAAAATCAAATCCTTTGTCAAAGTTCAACGCTTGGATATCCTGAAACCTTTTTACCAATTTCTTGTTTTTTTTCTGATCTCATGCAAATCTCAATTTATTCACCCTCTTTATTTCATTAAAGCTTTCACCAAAACATAAAATAAATAAGGTTTCGGTTAACAAATTACGTTCTCATTGAGAATATGGACTTTTGGATTTTGTTTTTTATTATGGGGTTTCAATATTATCGATGACTCGGTTTCTGTAGTATCATCACTGTCAGAGTACACACAGTATCATCGAAGTATCATTTACAGTCACATCACAATATCATCACAGCTTCATCACAGTATCATTGAAGTATCATTACAGTGTCAATAAAATTTTATTACAGTATCATCGAAATATCAATATAGGATAGTATCATCGAAGAATGATTATAGTATCATAACAGTATCATAGTAGTATCATCACAGTATCATTGAAGTATCATTACATTGTGATTACAGTATCATTACAGTATCATTACAGTATCATCGAAGTAATCATAGTATCACACAGTAACATCACAGTATCATCACCATACCATCTCAGTATCATTACAGTATCATCACATTATCATAACAATATCATGATAATATCAACGTAATGATCACAGTAGCATTACAGTCACATCACAGTATCATCACAGTATCATCACAATATCATTACAGTATCATTACAATGTCATTACAGTATCATAGAGGTATCTTTACTGTATCATTCAAGTATCATTACAGTATCTTCGAAGTACCATTACAGTATCATCGAAGTATGATTATAGTATCACAACAGTACCATGTAGTATCATCACAGTATCATTGAAGTATCCTTACATTGTCATTACAGAATCATATAAGTAATCACAGTATCATTACAGTCACATCACAGTATCATTACAGTCACATCACAGTATCATAACAATATCAAGAGAGTATTATCGTAGTGATCACAGCAGCATTACAGTCACATCACAGTAGCATTACAGTCACATCACAGTATCATCACAGTATCATTACAGTACGTTTACAGTATCATTACAGTATCCACACAATATCATCACACACACACACACACTCACTTTACTGGCACTTCGTCAATACTGAAGTCAACAGGGCACACTGATACCATATCTTGTGGCCAAACAGCTTTAATAAACTGATGGGCAATAACAGAACTCCCAGAGCAACGCGTCAGTTTCTGTGTCTCAAGTCAGGTTTTGAACGTAGGATCACCACATCCGAGGCTAAAGCTCTACGAACTAGACTAGCCAGACGACAAACTCACTCACAGACTCACGCATTTACTCACCGGCAACTGAGGTTGCCGAAATTTCTGCAGAAGTTGAACGGTGGTTGATGCGAGAGCTTGTTTAGACGAAAAAGTCACGGTGTAAAGTTTGGTCGTAATTCTGAAATGATATTTGACTTATTGGTTGACTTGAACGTCTTATTGATTGACTGACTGAATGACTGACTGACTGACTGACTGACTGAACGTTCAAACGACAGGTAGACGAACCCGACGTAGTGATTTTGGGCTGATTTTCGAAAGCCACGATTCCAGTAAAAATACACAACAATGTTGGTGGCACTGTTGAGAACGAGCAGTACATGGCTCAATTCAACCAACATCCAGTACCTGCAATCATATGAATTGATATGTGTAACCTAACCAAAAAATTAGGCAGCCTCAGGTTTTAACCTAACTTACTGACTGACTGACTGACTGACTGACTGACTGACTGACTGACTGACTGACTGATTGACTGACTAAATGACAAACTGTGGCCAACCAATCACTCTGACTGTTTGATTCCCAAAGAAACAAGTCAATGAATCTTATCAGGAGAGGAAGAAGATGCGCGAAGAGGAATTTCCCGATAACCATCAAAACCATGACAGTGACTTGACGTTCTATTCGTACTGAAATTGTTTGCTCATTCTGTCACTGCTGGCACTGACTCTTTCACTTCATCACTCACTCACTCACTCACTCACTCACTCACTCACTCACTCACTCCGTCACTCACCAATTGTTTTAGCTGCGCCACAAACGGTCCACTGAATGATTCCATCTTTCCGATTTCATCAAGTACAAAAACGTCACAAGAGGAGGCTTTGCTGCAACAAAATCATCAACAACAACAACAACAAGCAACAAACAACAACAACAACAACAACAACAACAACAACAACAACAACAACAACAACAACAACAACAACAACAACAACAACAACAACAACAACAACAACAACAACAACAACAACAACAACAACAACAACAACAACAACAACAACAACAACAACAACAACAACAACAACAACAACAACAACAACAACAACAACAACAACAACAACAACAACAACAACAACAACAACAACAACAACAACAACAACAACAACAACAACAACAACAACAACAACAACAACAACAACAACAACAACAAGAACCTGAGTTCATTGAGGGCAATGCGTTCGAAGTCGGTCACCGTGACGAAATACTTGCCTAAATTGAAAATTGACAGGAGTGAGTAAATGAGTGAGTAAGTGAGTAAGTGAGTAAGTGAGTGAATGAGTGAGTGAGTGAGTGAGTGAGTGAGTGAGTGAGTGAGTGAGTGAGTGAGTGAGTGAGTGAGTGAGTGAATGAGTGAGTGAGTCATATTGTACTTACCGACTGTGGGACAACGTTGAGATGAGGAAGGCGGATTCACGTTTGCCAAACATCCGGATTCACCATTGGTTAGAGAGACCACCTGTAAGTTAGTCAGCCAGTCAGTCAGTCAGTTCGTCAGTCACTCAGTAAGTCGGTCAATCAGTCAGTCAATCAGTCAGTCAGTCAATCAGATAGTTCGTCAGTCAGTCAGTTAGTCAGACAGACAGTCCGTCAGTCAGTCAGTCAGTCAGTCAGTTAGTAGATAGCCGTCAGTCAGCCAGTCAGTCAGTCAGTCAGTCAGTTATGTAGTCAGTCAGTCAGTCAGTAAGTCAATCAATCAGTCGGTCAGTCAGTAAGTCGGTCAGTCAGTCAGTCAGTCAGTCAGTCAGTCAGTCAGTCAGTCAGTCAGTCAGTCAGTCAGTCAGTCAGTCAGTCAGTCAGTCAGTCGGTCAGTCAGTCAGTCAGTCAATCAGTCAGTCATTCAGTCAGTCACCTCAAATCCCGAACGCACTCCGTTCTCACGTATTTCTTGAGTGTAAAATCCGGCGATTTTCAATGGTTTCTCGAGTTTATGCAGTTTCTCTACGATCCTGAAAGTAAAATAATTGAGTGAGTGAATGAGTGAATGAGAGAATGAGTGAGTGAATGAGAGAATGAATGAGTGATTGAGTGAGTGAGTGAATGAGTGATTGAGAGAGGGGTGAGTTAGTGAGTGAGTGAGTGAGTGAGTGAGTGAGTGAGTGAGTGAGTGAGTGAGTGAGTGAGTGAGTGAGTGATTGAGTAAAATTTTCAACTCAAATTTGTGAAAATTGAAACATCATATACATGGCGGTGAAAAGTTTTACAAATCAACAATTCTCGCTTTCAATAAACACGAAAATGCAGTCGAACTATAAAATTGGCTTTTTATTTTTGAAATTGTTCTTGAAATTTACTGTGTTTTTTATCAATAATTTATAGAAATAAATTTATGCAGAAATTATAGTTAAATTATTATTTCTTAATAAAATCAACCAACTTTTTCACCAGCGTTGTCTTCCCAACGCCCGGCGGTCCTGTTATCAGCAAATGCCGATATCAGTGCCAAAATGCGGTATCCTGAGTGTTGGTACGAAATCGAGTATCTCTCTTGTGGATCCACCTAATTACACTATGCTTGGTGAACCAGTTCAACTTTACGATAATTTTCGTGATCTGGGAATCATAATTGAATCCGACCTCGGAGTCAAACGTCAAATTGATAAAATTACCACTAAAGCTAGCCGACAATTAAACGTTACAAATAGACTGTTCCGAATTCGAAATACGAACTTTCGTCTACAAATGTACAAAACATACGTGAGACCCATACTTGAATCTGGGTCAATTCTGTGGAATCCTTCGCAAGTCGGTTCAATAAAACTAATCGAATCTGTTCAGAAACGTTTTTTAAAGTACCTCCAACATTCTTCGGTAAAAAAGACCGCTTACTTGGAATTATGCGAACAATTTAATATCGAACCACTCATTGTACGTCGGACGAAAACCGACCTAACCACCCTTTACAAGCTATTCCATGACCACTTCATGCACGTCAATAGTTCAGACTTCGTCACATTATCTGAATCGAACACCAGGGGACATGAATTCAAAATACATCGACCGTTCCTTAAAAGTACCCAAAGATCTCGCCTGATCTTTTATAGAACCTACGAACTATGGAACTCCCTTCCACCTGAAGTGGTGGCATCTCCATCTATAAACGATTTTAAATCATATATAAATTCCCCACGGTATACAAAACAACTAATTGATAATGCCTTCAATAAGTTTCCCAACGTTTTTCTCTAAACAATGCGTTAAAGCCAAATTCTTTGCCTTAGCTAATGCGATTCATGGTTATCATTATCTATATTATCACAGATTATTATCATTGCGATCACCACTTTCAACTTTCACTTTTCATTTGCTCCTTTTACTATTACTTCGATCTGATCTATAATTACTTTTACCTATATATATATTCTCTGATTCGTCTGAGCTTTAAAACCAAAACCAAAACTATTAATCTCGATTTATTATCCACTTCAAATGTTATTTTGAGGGGCTCTTGCCGCTCATCCCCAACTTATTCAGAGTTGCGAATAAAACATAATATCGTATCGTATCGTAATGCGACTTCATTTCTCCGCCGAAATTAGCCCTGGAAATTTTTAAGACTTTTAATTTTTGCTGTTTATCAGTATTGGTCAGTTTATTTATGTTATGTTAATTTCGGAAGGTTTCATAGCGGCTGCCAATACGGGAATAATAAATGAAACGCAGGTTTGTGTTTTGTTTTCAAAATGGAGCTGTAAAATAATACTAAAACTATTTGAAACATCAAGCTTTACATCGCTTTTTATTTATTACCCGTCGCGGTCTTTTTCACTTTCATTTGAGTTCGAAACTCGCGTTTTATATCTCGGCAGAAAAAGGATTCGAATGTTCAATAGTTCGAGGGCTCACGCAACGGCTAATCCTGATCTTGATTTTCTTTTTTGACTCGTTTTGACTACATAACTAGGATGCATTCTGAATTCTCGTCAGTTGCTCTGTAATTCCCGAAATATAATGTTTTAATTATTCTCTTTTTCTTGTATGTTTATTTGTGTGAGAATTTGCACGATTTACGTTGGCGTGATTCGCGATACGTGACAGGCCATTGCTGCTTGTTATCTTTTAATCAGAATTAAAGTTTGAAACTTATTCTGTTAACCCTTTCCATATTTTATTCTCAAAGTTTGAAACCTCATAATGTTTGTTACCTAGTGTTTCCAGGTAGTTTCCAGCGTGTCGTGCAGTCAACATTTTCATTCAAGCAGTGTCTATTTCGTCAGCTCTGTCTATTTTGTGACAGTTTACACGGCTGACAACTTGAATGCTTGAATCGAAAACACGAAGTTTTTTTTCTCTCCCTCCTAACAGGATGTGCTCACAGGTTCTGTTGCTAAATATATACATTTATTGGTCAAATATACTTCTATTATATATATAATGATTCATTGATCCTTCCAATAAACGCGAATAAAGAATTGAAATTGAAGTCCTTAATACCCCGATATTACGGTCAGGGATTTCGAGCTGTTTTTACGAATCGTCCTGGGAGAATAAGCACTATACTCTGGTTTACGTGTTGTGTAGGCTTAGTTTTTGTTTTGAAGAAAAAAACCAACCTTTACGTTAACTGTACGCGTGTAAATAAACGAAAAACAATGACAATATTGTAAAAATTGCATATAATATTAACCTTCTTAGTTCTTATAGAACCCTCTTTCGATATGCGTTTTATGCCTTTGCTTTGGTATAAATAGTAAAATTATTTTTACTTATTTACTTATTTATGGTATAAAATTATTCCACCCACTGCTTCGAACAGTATCAGTTTCTTCTTCAGATATAATTGTCTCATTCGATCATGCCACGTCGGACGACTTACGCCATTCACCAACAGTTGACAGTTCGGGTTCGGCCACAACAGCAACAACAGTGACGATAACAACAACAACAACAACAACAACAACAACAACAACAACAAAAACAACAACAGCAACAACAGTGACGACAACAACAACACCAACAACAACAACACCAACAACAACAACAACACCACCAACAACAACAGCAACAACATTGACGACAACAACACCAACAACAACAACAACAACAACAATTTATTCTACATAGTTTCGTATGAGACGTTATGGGTTCAACGGGTCGCTATGATCACAACACGCAATGCTGCGGACGCGACTGGTGTATTCGCGATTGTTGCGGTTGGTTATTATTATTTTTATATATGCAAAATGAATTCAAATTTGTTTAGTATATTATGGTGGCACTGGCAGACGAGCTAGTCCTCCAAAGAGAGGGAATTTCGTCAAAGAGGGGGAATTAGCACTTTTCAGATCATTTTACCTATACCTTAGGGAACAAAGTCTACTTTTAGAAAACGCCAAAGAGGGGGGAATTCCACTTTCCCCACCCCTTCTCGTCCGCTAGTGTTACGGTGGTGGTGCGATGGTGTTCCAAAATTGGCAGAAATGTGACCATGCTACTTTCACGATCACTATAATGATCACTACTATGAATTACTGTTCCTCGAAAGGTGTTTCATTTGTGGAGCAATTTTTTGTTGAATGTTGATGCAATATTAGTTTCTGGAATTTTTTGAGTTATACTCAACGGGTTCAACATAAGTTGACAGGAAATTATAGAAAAATGATTACTCTGTCACGTGACACAAAAATTTCTGAATTGAATTGGTTATGTATAAGTTTGAAATAACTGAGAAACGATTATTGCATCGACAAAAAATTATACAAAGGAAACATTTTTGTGGGAACAGTAATTCGTTTTGGACTATACATAAGTAGTTGGTAAAGAAGAGGTGGCACCCTGCTAATGTGAGAAAAAGATTCAAGTGACCGAGCCGCACAAACTAAGATTTTAATCAAGTCAACCGTTACCGAAACGCTGTGTTACGAGCCAGTTAGCCGTCATTCAAGTTCCCAAAAATTTGTTTTTTTACTGTAAAAATTCCAGAAAGTGGTATAATTATAATTTATGTAAATCAATCGATTTTTTCCTATTTACCTTATTATGCAGGGCACAAGTCAGCGTTTATCACTATATGTACCATTCAATGGTTTATTCACTATTCTGATTAAGTTGGGATGAGCGGAAAGAGCCCTTCAAAAAAGCATACGATATATATGTATGTAGATATAAAAGGAGATTGGGCTTGGTTTTTTGTACAAAGCTTAGATGGAAAACGATTACGAAGTTCGAAATGGAATAAATGATGATTTTATTTATAATAATTATTGATTATATTTATAATAAATATTGATTATATTCACAATAAATATTGACTATCTTCATAATTTCCAGGCATCACCTGTGCGATCATCACGTGGATGCTGCTCGGCTACGGGCAGTTCTGTATCACTACGATCATGATTCTGCCGCAAACGCATTATCCGATCCATCAGACGTTAAATGCCGTCCTGTTTGAACTTTTATTCGTGCTGGCGCTGGCGGCACATATGAAGACGATGTTAACGGACCCCGGCGCCGTGCCGAAGGGTAACGCGACGGAGGACTATATTCAGCGACTTGGACTCAAACAGGGACAGGTTGGAGGTTTATCATCATCATCATCATCGCTTTATTAGTCAAATAGAGAGACAAAAATTTAGGTCGCCTGCCCCCCCCCCTGGCTCGAGAAATTCGAGAAAATCCCCCTACTCGACCTTCACCCTCCCCCCCGCCACTTTTCGGACTGGGCGGGTGAGATGGGATTTTCTGACGGCTACCCCCGCCCCCCCGAAACGCGAAAAAAAACCGACTCACCCCTGCATGTGAGCACAAAATGAATTGCGATAAATAAATACATCCAACCGGAGAGAATAAACGTTAAAAAAGCGATTGAAAATTGAGCAGATAGGCGTCAATCATATTTCGTTGGTTTATGAAGCCTTTAGAAGAGGGTTTATCGGAATGATGTGAATTAGGGGACGGGAAGGGGTAGGTAGGAAGAGTTAAATTCTCCCTGTTTGGTGTTTCAGAAAGTTTAATTTGATCCGGAAGATGTCGGAAAATAGCCTGAAAACCGCTGATCCCGTCTTTTTAGCAAAATTCTACTTTCTTTTTAGGATTAGCTCATTTGTCAGAGTCTAAGTGTCAAACAGGAACATTTCAGTCTACGGGGGTCTTGAGATGTTTGTTTTCATCAGTTTTCTCTTAAGATCTTTATGAATGGAGTTGAATCTGTTGTTCTCTTAGCTGCTCCTACAAATTAGTTTTATTTGCTTTGTAGTACTCAAGATTTCGTATTTCCTAAACCTGGCTCTCATGAAATGAATAATCAAAATTTATTGTTATACCTACGATTTTTGTTGTTGCATAAGTCAATAAATTGATTTCAGGTCGTCTATAAATGCTCAAAATGTGCGTCTATAAAACCGATGCGCGCCCATCATTGTTCTGTATGTCAAAGATGCATACGAAAGGTCAGTCAATTAGTTAGTCAAGTCAGTCAATTAGTTAGTCAAGCCAGTCAATTAGTTAGTCAAATAAGTCAATCAGTTAGTCAAGTCAGTCATGTTAAGACACAAGTGGTCAAGTCATTCCATTTGTCAGTCAGTAATTCGTACAATTCATTCAATCACTCATCAAGACAAGAGAATGAATTTGTGGCTCAATTTGCTGCCGGGGCAAGACTAGTTAATTTAGCAGCATGCGCATTTTTCGAGAAATCTTTGCCCAAGTTAGCTCAGTTATGTTTTTTTACGGTCAGCGGCACTAGCGGACGAGAAGGGGTGGGAAAAGTGGAACCCCCCCCCCTCTTTGGGGTTTTCAAAAAGTTGAATTTGTTCCCTGAGGTGTAGGTAAAATGACCTGAAAACTGTCAATTCCCCCTCTTTGGCGAAATTTCCCTCCCTTTGGAAAATTCACTCGTCCGCCTGTGGTCAGCGGCACATGTGAAGTGAGAACAACGTAACTTGCAATGAGTATGCAACTGGGGTTTAATAAAATTAAGAAAAAATGATCGAAAATATTCAGAATAAATTATGATAATTATTTTTCTCTCACAGATGGATCATCACTGTCCGTGGGTGAATAACTGCGTGGGCGAACGCAATCAGAAACACTTTGTGCTGTTCACACTTTACATTGCACTGCTGAGTACGCAGGCGTTTTATTGGGGCATTTGGCAGTTCGTGCTCTGCGTCAGTCAGGTTAGAGAACAGGTCTTTGAGGTCAGGGTATGCCAAATAAAACAGTGATGCAATTTTTACCCTATTTTATCTTGTTTTATTTTTTTTCAAACCGTCCCTCTTATTTTTTTAAAGGGTTATTAGAGAAATCTTAAGAAATTAAGAAATGTATGTAATGTAATGTAATTTTTTTTATCATTTTTTGTAACGTTAGACATACTGTACAGAAACTCGCAGGTTAAAAAAACCAATGAGTCAGGATTTTGCCAACCTTTAACCCGATTTTTTTCTTGTTTTTTTACATATTCTGTTTGAGGTCTTGACTTTTTGTCAAATTAGTGCTCCTCCATCTCACCGCCCGCCACAACCATTCCACTCATATTTAACTCAATGACTCACCGACTCACTTTCACACTAATTGAATCACCGACTCTGTATACCAATTGACTCACCGACTCATTTGCAGGAATGGCAACAGTGCTCCTCCTTCTCACCGCCCGCCACCACCATTCTGCTCATCTTCCTGCTTTTCGAGTCGTTATTATTCTCCATTTTCACCTACGTCATGTTCGGAACTCAAATCCACGCCATCATGACTGACGAAACGGGCATCGAACAATTAAAGGGCGAAGAACCGGCCGGTTGGGAGCGAAGGGAGCGATGGAAATCGCTCCAAACAGTGATGGGCGGCAAGCTATCGCTGGATTGGATGAACCCGTTTGTTACTCCCTATGTGGGTAAACGGGCTTTCGAGTATTCTGTGTGATATATACTTCTTATTTACTTTTTAAAAAGTGAAAAACTGTTGAAAATTGTGGTAATTATGGTAGAAACCCGGCCGGCTGGAAGCGATGGAAATCGCTCCAAACGGTGATGGGCGGCAAATTATCGCTGGATTGGATGAACCCGTTTGTTACTTCCTTATGTGGGTAAACGGGCTTTCGAGTATTCCGTGTGATATATACTTCTTATTTACTTTTTAATATGTGAAAAACTGTTGAAAATTGTGGTAATTATGGTAGAAACCCGGCCGGCTGGAAGCGATGGAAATCGCTCCAAACGGTGATGGGCGGCAAGTTATCGCTGGATTGGATGAACCCGTTTGTTACCCCCTATGTGGGTAAACGGGCTTTCGAGTATTCCGTGTGATATTTCATTATTATTTACTTTTTGAAAGGTGAAAAACTGTTGAAAATTGTGGTAATTATGGTAGAAACCCGGCCGGTTTGTAGCGATGGAAATCGCTCCAAACAGTCATGGGCGGCAAATTATCGCTGGATTGGATGAACCCGTTTGTTACTCCTTATGTGGGTAAACGGGCTTTCGAGTATTCCGTGTGATATTTCATTATTATTTACTTTTTGAAAGGTGAAAATCTGTTGAAAATTGTGGTAATTTTGGTAGAAAACCGTCCGGTTTGTAGCGATGGAAATCGCTCCAAACGGTTATGGGCGACAAGTTATCGCTGAACTGGATGAACCCGTTTGTTAACCCCTATGTGGGTAAACGGGCGTTTGAGTATTTCGTGTAGCGGGTTTGTGATTTTTATTTGTAAAAAAATTATTTCATCTAGTAATTCTTGAAGTTAAATGTGAAAAAGCTTGGCCGACTGAGACCTACTCTAATTCTAGCTACTCGAGTTCTTTTTATTTTTGTTTGTTAAAGTTGCTATACGTGTTTTTTGTAAAATTGGCAATTATGGAAAGTAAAAGCGGCTGGCCAGTTTCAACAGTCGTACACTCCAAATCGGTAATTTGACTGCTTGGATTTACATTGATAAAACAATATTTATTACTATTCCTGAAACGTGGGAAAACGCCAGTCTTGTCTTGTTTGTAGCTGAGAGTGAGGAGATTTTTTTCTGCTGACTTGATTATCTTATTAAACGAAACTATCCTATATAATGAGGTTTGAATCTGTATCACGCCTTGATGTGATTTGGTTTAGTGTGACCACCTTGTATTAACCCAGTTTTGATTACCATACTATATGAATCAGAACTTCTCCTACTCAGCTGCACGTGAATTAACTCAGCCATTGAATCTTCTACAACCCAAGTCCCGTGACAGTTTTGTGTTTGATTTGTTTTGTTCGAAATGTGACGTAATGAAACTCAGGAAATATCCCGGACCCGGATACGTCCAATTACAATTTGTTTAACTTTAAAGGTTGGGTATATCAATATATTTAGTTTCTTTTGCAATGCAGAAATCCCACGAAGTAACATGTTCTTCAATGTGAACCTAATCTGGTCTATTTACTGAGTTGAGTTATTTCTATTCATGTGTTCTATGTACATTCATTAGCCTAATTCATTCACGCCACTCACCTTGTTCTTATTAAATTCGTATGCTATACTGTGATATTACTTGATATATGGAATATTCGTATACGATTTGTTATGGTGTTTTTGTTTAATTTTTCCTAACGTTTTTTTACTTTCAAATCGTCGTTGACATCCCGCCTTTATTTAGTATTGTCAGTTAGTTTTCAATTTTCAGCTTGATTTTATAACAGTTTATCCTTACATTACAGGATTTTTGCGAATTTTCTTATCCTACCGTCGCCTTCTTGTTCTTAGGTAATAGTAGGTATTTTAGTTCGTATCATGCCAATAGTTCCAAAAATAGAAAAAGGGAGAGTGAGTATATATAGGAAGGTTTTCAGGAAATTATATGTTACTAAACATAACTATCCAGCCCTAGCCCCTAATATATAAGCTATTATTCTATATAAGCTGTTGTTGCTATGGGTTATACGGTCAGCTGGTCCAAGTTATATAGTATTCTCAATTTATTAGGAGACAAAATTCAAAGCTTGTTATAACATCTTGGTGTTGAAGACAATTTCTTGTTATTTCGCAATCGCAACGTAGCGCTGACTTTCCGCGTAAAGTTTGAGTTTTGACGCTGTTTTGTTGAACTTACGGGCCGGAGTTTGATATACATACACTTACAAGTAAAAAAATACCCAAATACATCTCATCTAATCACGATTCAAATAGAATAACATGATACGCAAAATTGTATAAAATGTGAAGAAACGAATACTACACTTGCATTTCCTTTATATATATTTATATTCATGATAAATATTTTTATATATTTATTTTCATTTCACTTTTTTCCTTTATACACACTAATTATAGCGATTTCCAATCGGCGCTGTACTTATTTAGTCAATTATTGAAAACCATGTACAATATTTTTGTTACAATAATGATAATTATCACATGATTTGTGTTAAAGTTTGATAATGAAATGAACAAATCTACATTCACATGTCTTGGTTTAATGATTGCTTTACTGCTTCTATTACCGTGGTACTGCTTACAGTCTGTCGTCCGCTTACCTCAATCCGAGGTGTATCTTCATTTCTGTATATATTCATTTTTAATCAATTTTGTCGCTCAATTTTTTAACTCAGTCAAAATTCACTTAAAGTTCACTTTTTATGACTGCAGTCGATTTGGAATAATTCACGTATACCATGTTTGTCCACGAATGAAATAGTGAAAAAAATACGAACTGAAAAAAACTGCTTCCTGATGTTTTTCATATCTCCGAAACGATTTACGATGAAAACCCTAACCATCATAATTTTTTCAGAATCATCATCTTACTCCGCTTCTATTCTCCTCTTGAATCCCATTCCATCAGTAATCATGTCTGAGAATGAACCTGTGGTGGCACCGGCAGCCAACGGATTCTCTGATGCGGAATCCGATCCTGGCATCCCGACGGAATTCATCGAAACAGCATCGGATGCGGTCGATTATAACCTGGAGGACATACCTGCTGATAGTGAGGTTGGTGGGAAATGTGGAATTTCCCTCTCTTTGGAGGTTACAAAACGTTGAGTTTTTTCCCCAAGGCACTAGCGGACGAGAAGGGGTATGAAAAGTGGAATTCCCCCTCTTTGGAAGTTATAAAACGTAGAGTTTTCCCCCTAAGGTGGAGGTAAAATGGTCTGAAAACTGCTCATTCTCTTCTTTTTGACGAAATTCCCCTCCCTTTGGAGGATTAGCTCGTCCGCCATTGGTTTGAAATAACCTAGAAAAAACCAACAATTTGGAGCAAAGCCAAAATTCAGGTTTACATAATAATGTATCATAATATGAATACTAGCTAACTTGAATGAGGAGAACTAAAGAAGAAAACTATTTATAAGGCGTTGATCGAACGCGGATAAGATTCAAGGTGCATGGCGAAAATTTTTAAGGTCAATAGAGGTGCGTGAACAAACCAAAAATCGTCATAAGTTCAGAAACTACCACACTAACAGTCGGATTTCTTGAAAAATGTATCTTCTTTCGGGTAGTGAAACCTCTGAATTCAGTCCCGACGCACCTTCAGTTGTTTCATTTGGCTTTGTATAGCTTGAGTTATCATTTATCAACTCTTTGAGTAACAGGAAACTAGGTTATGACATTATGTTTCAAACTATTATTTGACACTATTTCTTATTACAGGAAGTCGATCTGACCCACGGCCGACTCGAAGAAATACCGTCGTTGGATCGATTCGCACAAGTCAAGGTTATTCTTGGAAGGTGCCGGTTTCAAAAAGTATTGTTTGTTCCTTCTCATTTTGTAGGATAATGGTGTCAAAAGTCTCATTTTGTAGGAGAATGGCTTCAAAAGTGGGAATTCCTTATTTTTCGGTGAAATACCCCTTGTTTAGGATGGCTGGTCCGCCAATCCTTTTCATTTCATCATTGTATCGTGCTTATGACAACTGTGAAATGTGACGTTTTTTTAGAAAACATGAAAAAAATTGTTATGTAAATTCAAAATTCGAAATTAAAATTTAGTTTTTCCTTTTTTTCTTGTTTTTTTTTCGATTCCGTCAGAATCCATAATAGACCACGAAATACAAAATTCAGATTTATTGGGGAAACTCTGTTTACCTTTTTTGGCCATTCTAATAACCAATTGTCCATCCTATAGTTGAAAGAACAAAATTAGAACACGTAGTTCAAAAATGCAACTGATCACATAAAAAATTTTCAGAATCTGTGTCTGCGACAGAACCTGCTGAAGTCGATAAACGATCGACTGACTTGTACCACGCTGACATCGCTCGATTTGTACGACAATCAAATAGAACAGATAACTGGACTCGAAGCTCTCGTCAATTTACAGTTAGTGAGAAAAATACTTGGATTCACAGTATTTCTGACTGATAATTATTACTCCAATAATGCTATACATGCTTCATGAATGTGATTGACTGACCAACCATTGATTGAATGACTAATTGATTGACTGACTGACTGACTGACTAACTGGCAGACTTATTGACTGACTGACAGACATACTGACTAACTGACAGACTTACTGACTGACTGACAGACTTACTGACTGACTGACTGACTGGCTGACTAACAAGATTTTGTGACTGACTGACTTGTACCACACTGATATCACTCAATCTGTATGACTGACAATCAAATAGAACAGACCACGATGACCATATTACTACTAATTTACAGTCGGTTAATTCAAATTGACTGAAAATTACTGATTCACTTTCTTCTTTCATTTTTGTGCTTAGTTCATGATTTCATTCACGTTTCATTAACGGGGTAAAATGTTTTTAAGAACGTTTTCGTACAATTGGTTCTTTAACATTGGTATTACCGTTATACAAAATACTCATTATAAATCACGTGTCTGACGGTCATTTATCGCTCGTCAATGGATTTGAATTGGTGATTGATTGACTGATCCACGAGTGACTGAATGACTTGACTGACTGCCTGAGTAACTGACTGACTGAATGACTGCCTGAGTGACTGACTGACTGACTGACTGAGTGACTGACTGATCGAATGACTGAATGAGTGAATGTCTGACTATCTAATTTACTGATCTGCTGACAAACGACTGACCTATTGCGACTGAACGAGTGATTCGCTATGTAATTAATAAATTTAAATCAAAATTTCTCTATTATTATGATAATAATTGTTTTTAACATTGACTAAATTGCAGAAATAATTACATCAATTGATTAATTGAACAATTCCTTGCAGACATCTCGATCTGTCATACAATCGTATACGCAAGATTGAAGGTCTGGAGCATCTGAAGCAACTGAAGATCCTTTACCTTGTCCACAACAAAATCACTAAAATCGAGAATCTGGAATCGCAGACGCAACTTACTCTGTTGGAGTTGGGAGATAACAGGATTCGGGTGAGTGAGTGATTGAGTGAGTGAGGGATTGAGTGAATGAGTGAGTGAGTGAGTGAGTGAGTGAGTGAGTGAGTGAGTGAGTGAGTGAGTGAGTGAGTGAGTGAGTGAAAGAGATAGTGAGTGGAGTGAGTGAATGAGTGAGTGAGTGAGTGAGTGAGTGAGTGAGTGAGTGAGTGAGTGAGTGAGTGAGTGAGTGAGTGAGTGAGTGAGTGAGTGAGTGAGTGAGTGAAAGAGATAGTGAGTGAGTGAGTGAGCGAATTAGTGAGTGAGTGAGTGAGGTAATGAGTGAGCGATATGGGGTAGAAATTCTTTTAATTGTTTTTTCCAGTACACTGGAGTTGAGACTAAAAGTTATATTTGAATGAGAATCCTAAGTACTGGTGAACTAGCGAAACCACCAAAGGGAAGGTAATATTTTCAAAGAGGGAGGAATTGGCAGAATTTGGGCCATTTTATCTACACATTAAGGAACAATTTCAACTCTTTGAATCTTCCAAAGAGGGATGAATTCCACTTTTCAGTTCTTCCATCGTCCGCTAGTGCTCTTACCCAAGTGGAAGATTTCCCTTCATATTTCAGGTCATTGAGAATATATCGCACATGACCGATCTTCAGCAGCTGTATCTCGGCAAAAACAAGATACGCAAGATTGAGAATCTGGACAACTTGGTGCATCTGACAACGTTGAGTCTGGCGGTTGGATAATTTTTTTTTTTATCTTTTCAGATTTTATGGGTTTTTTTCTTCTTCAAATTGTGTGTGTTTTTTTCTGTTTTATAGACACGTTTTCATAGACAGTCAACTGAGCCCACCGGCGGACGAGCGAAACCTCCAAAGGGAGGGGAATATTTCCAAAGAAGGGGGAATGGGTGAAATTTAGCCATTTTACCTACACCTTTTGGAACAAAATAAACTTTTTGGATCTGCCAAAGAGGGGGGAATTCCACCTATCAGTTCTTCCCTCGTCCGCTAGTGAATTTGAGCTTGTATGAGTTCGGAGAGTGAGTTCATATGCTGTCTGATGTTTTCAGGGCAACCGACTCACTAAGCTGGAGGGCCTGGACAAGCTGACGCACCTGGAAGAGATACACACGAGTGAGAACGGACTCACCGAAATTAGTGGGCTCGATAATAATGTTGGTTTTTATAGTATTTTTAGAACGGGACACGTTTAGTCGTTCCCTAGGGCTGGGCCTGGTCGATCTGAAAATTTTCTACGTGAAATTCGACTCATGATCCAATCTTTTAAGAAGAACTTAGGATAAAGTTAAAACAACGTTTACGTTTAGGAAAAACTGTTGTTGATTTTTTATATGTGTGATTATATGTACATATGTTGTCATTTGTAATAACTGAATATTATTGTTTTTTAAATGCTGATATTTGTATTTTCCTCGACCTTCAGACCGAACTTACGATGATCGACATTGCCCAGAATCAGCTGTCGAAACTCAGCGGACTGAAACATCTGCAGAAACTGGAGGACTTTTGGGTTGGTTACTCGACTTACTTCAACTGACTAACTCAGTCAGTCGTTCCCTTGCTTACTGACTCACTCACTCACTCGTTTACTTTTTCGTTCCTTTGCTCATCCACTTAATCATCCAGTTGTTCACTCACTCACACGCTCATTCCTAGGCTCCTTTACTCATCCATTCCTCACTCTTACGCTCCTTTACTTACCCACTCACTCACTTTTACCCTCCTTTACTCATCCAGTCACTCACTCACTCATCCCCTCACTCATTCTCACACTCATTCGGACTGTCAATCTCATAAATTTTACATTTATTGCCGAATAAAGTTTCAATCACTCACTCACTCACTCACTCACTCACTTACCTCACTCACTCACTCACTCACTCACTCACTCACTCACTCATTCACTCACTCACCCTCACTCACTCACTCACTCACTCACCATCGGACTGTCAATCTCATAAATTTTACCATTTATTGCCAAATAAAGTTGTCCTTAATAGTAAAACTTAACTCACTTTCCAGTGCAACAGCAACCAGAGATTAAGACTGTATTATTCGAACTCATTCACCCCTCCTTTCACTCACTCACTCACCCCTCACCCACTCACCTCACTGATTAACTCCTCCACTTACTCACTCTTTTTCCAGTGCAACAGCAACCAGCTGTCATCGTGGACGGAGATTGAAACCGAACTATCGGGCATCAAGTCGCTCCAAACGGTCTACTTCGAGCACAACCCCGTCTACAATGATGACAAGACGGCGTATCGACGCAAAATGATGCTCACGCTACCGCAGGTCACACAGATTGACGCCATGATGTGCAAACGTTGAAACCTGAATGATATGGAATGTTTATTTTCTTGAATATAATTTATTTGTTTAATGAATCTTAAATGTAAAATAAATGTATTTTTTTTCTAAAAATGTTTTTTTAATGTTACATACAGCTAGATGTAAATTTTCCCGTAACCGTGTGGTTTTTCACTTTCCACGTTTTTTGGTCAACTATGAGCGAGAGAGGTGTGTGTGTGACTCTAGAAATACAGGAGAGAAGGCTTTTTCCCACTTTAATGTTTGGAATGATGTTGACGTAGCCGCAGGTCGCGCAAATCGATGCCATGAAGTGCGCACATTGAAACGTGAACTGTGAAACATCGTTTATGTTTGTGGAAAATATGTCCTAAATGCTGAAAACATGTTATTATGGAACGTTTTTTTTATTATTTAGATTTTTTTAATTGCTGGTAAATAACGCGGTTTTAAGTGATTTCGGGTTGTGATACGAGGTATTTTTGAAAAGTCTGTAATGTTTTTGTAATTTAGTTATCGGATATTTTAGTACGAATACAATACGCATTACCTATCGATCAAATCATTTATTTTTTAATGTTTCTATTTTAATTACCATCACTTGTTTCCATTATGGTGTTTTCATCGGTTTTTAAGTGTACACTGTTCGCAAGATTATGTTCTTATTGTGGCGTCATTACTCATGTTTTTTTGTGCTTTCATTTTGTTTCTAATTAGATTATTATTTTGTAATATCTAATTAGATTATTAGATGAAGTCTTCACCGTTACTCAATCACTACCAAGTACAATGTGATTTGATTCAAACCCTGTGAAATGTTCCGTGTCATTCATATTGAATTGCGATTTGGATGTTGTAAAGCCCCATGAAGTTTTTATTTTGAAAATAATTCAGTGTTGCTAACATGACGTATGTCGTTTGTTTTTAATTTGTCGATTGTGTAACTGTCTTTCTGGAAGAGAAAATCTCCGATGAAAAATAAGTTGGGAAGACGTGAAATCAAGTCATGAATTGAATATTATTATTGCCAGGCAAGAGTAAGATGCGCAACCAACGGACCTGAAGAATTTTGTATTCTCCAAATAATTTTTTTTATTTTGTCAAGTTTTATTTCGTTTACTGATTATTATAGTTTGTATTTGTCATTTATTGATGTTAATATATGTGTTACCCATATTATGATGGAAATAAATAAAAGTTTTCCGTGTAGAGAATTTCCGATGTGGTGACAATTACTGGTTGTTTTTTTATGGCACACGTCGGGTGTATGAATTCGTGTTCTGATAAGAAGTTTATCAGATGTTACTTATAAAAAACAACTGCTTTGCTTCCTTCATTATTCCATTGTTTGCTGCTTTCCAATTTCTAAACTAAAGTAAAAATTGGCTCTCATAAGTCGGTATAAGCCTATAAAATCGGAAGCCTATAAAAACGGAAATAAGTGCAAAATGTGTTTTCCAAGTGAAATGTACTCATAACTGTTTGGCGGTTATTTGAGGAAGTCAAGTGCGGCAGTTCCAATATTTTACAGTTTTTAAACGGCAGTTCCAATATTTTACAGTTTTTAAACGGCAGTTCCAAATCCCGTTACACTCTCTAAAACTAAGAAAATCAGGTAGAAATAGTTGGTACTTTTATTTGACATATTCTGTGTGGCATGGCAATGATGAGGTACGCCTTGATTTCGGCCGCGCAGCTGAAAAAAGACTTAACCATTTCGTTCCCCTTTCCTACCATTTAATGACCGTTATTTTACTATGTGACTTGGTATTCCTCGTTGCCATTATGGTGTGAAAACTGAATAAAACTTTCAACTTGTTATACTTATTCCCTATTTCAGACAAAATCACTCTCTAAATTCCCAAACTCTTCCTCATCGCATGCCGTCCGCCACGTACGATCATCTGAAGATACCGCCGTTACCATCGGCGGAACCGACCGATTCGTCGTCAGAGATGCCGGAAAATACCACGAACTCGGTGGTAGAAGGTCCCACGACAAGTCAGGGTCGGGGTACGGATGAAAATAATCAGGCCCTCGTGAGAGCGGGTCCGAGTAAGCAACAAGGTTGGGTTGTTGTTGAGCAGGATGTTGTTGTTGAGCAAGGTGTTGTTGATGGTGTTGTTGTTTTGCTAATGATGTTGTTTCTGGGAATTGAGAGAAAAAAAATATCCGACAACAAGTCAAGGTCGAAATACGGATGAAAATAATCAGGCATTTGTAAGAGGCGGGCCCGAGTAAGCAACAAGGTTAGGTTGAGTGGTGTTGTTGAGCAGGGTGTTGTTGTTGTTGACGTTGAGGAAGGTTTTGTTGTTGTTGATGAGGGATTTTGTCGTTGTTGTTGGGAAGGGTGTTGTTGTTGAGCAGGGTGTTGTTGCTGGGAATTAAGACAAGAAAGGGTCCGACAACAAGTCAGGGACACGCGGTACGGATGAAATTCATCGGTCCTTAGTGAGAGCTGGCCCGAGCAAGAAACAAGGTTAGGGTAAGTGTTGTTGTTGTTGATGAGGAAGATGTTGTTGATGGTGTTGTTGTTGCGGTTTTTGCTATTGTTGTTGTAGATGGTGTTGATGTTATTTATTGATACTTTTTGTTTTCTGAGTGAGGGTTATTGTTCGCTTGATGAATCACCTGGTACTACTTTACTGCATAATCTCTTCCATTTATTGATGTATTCAGTTCGTGTTCAACTGGTTGAAACGTCGGATAATCCGAGTGGCGTGGCGTTGGTGGATCCGTATCGGACGAATAAATGCCAGGATGCCACTGATCTGGTGGAGCTGGCACGACAGATACAATCGGTTAGTGAGTGAGTCAATCAGTGAGTGAGTCACCCACGCACTCATTCAAACGCTCACTCACTCACTCATACACTCACCCACTCACTCACACTAGCGGACGAGGGAAGAACGAAAAAGTGAAATTCCCCTCTCTTTGGCGGTTTCATAATGTGGAATTTGTTTGAAACTGCCGTTTCCTCCTCTCTTTGACGAAATTCCTCTCTTTTTAAAACGTTGGCTCGTCGCTCACTCACTCAGTCAAACAGTCACTCGCTATCTTTATCAATTACTCACTCACTATATCACTCACCATCTCACCAACCACTCATTCACTCACTGACTCACTCCTTGACTCACTCATTCAGTCACCCACCCACTCACTCATTCACTCACTCACAGGCTGAGGAGTTCGTGCGAGCACGCGCTCACGGCCGTCTGGGCATCATCGCTGATCAAATGAGGCATCTTCAGCAGCAGGCCGCCAAAGTGCTGGGCGTTGGTTGTCGTTTTTGTTGTTGCTGCTGTAGTGTAGTTGCGGTTGTTATTTCTGTTGTTGTTGTTGTTGTTATTTTTATTTTTTTTGTTATAATTGTTGTTTTACAAGGGTCACAGGTGGAATGGGATTTCCACTAGTATCTCATTCATATTTTTTGGTTGAAACGTGAACGGTATAGAAAGTCTGGGTTTTATAGGATCGTTGTATTCGCTGTTGTTATTGTTTTTTCTTGATGTCTTTGTGTTTTAAATTGGTGTTGTTGTTGTTATTGTTTGTTGTTGTTGCTTTTGTTGTTATTGTTATAGTTGTTATTTTTATTGTTATAATTGTTGTTTTTATTGTTGTTGTTATAATTGTTGTTTTACAAGAGCCACAGGTGGATTGGAATTTCGACTAGTATCTCATTCATATCTTTTGGGTGAAACGTGAACAGTATAGAAAGTCTGGGTTTTATAGGATCGTTGTATTCGCTGTTGTTAATGTTTTTGTTGATGTCTTTGTGTTTTAAATTGGTGTTGTTGTTGTTATTATTTGTTGTTGTTGCTTTTGTTGTTATTGTTATAGTTGTTATTTTATTGTCATAATTGTTGTTTTTATTGTTGTTGTTATAATTGTTGTTTCACGAGAGCCAGAGGTGGATTGGATTTTTCACTAGTATCTCATTCTTATCTTTTGGTTGAAACGTGAACATTATAGCAAGTCTGAGTCTTCCATGATCGTGGCATTCGCTGTTGTTATTGTAGTTTGTTATTATTGTTGTTGTTCATGCCTTTGTGTTTTAAATTGTTGTTGCTGTTGTTTTTGTTCTTGTTATGGGTGTTGTTGTGGTTGTTGTTGTACGGTTTTTTGTCGATGTTGTTGTTGTTGTTGTTGTAATTGTGGGTTTTTTTTTCAGGAGGCCAAACGCGATGATCAACTGCACCACCTGGCATGCAACATGGTGAAGAAACCGGGCAATATTTACTACTGGTATAAACGGTCGAGCGGTCAGGATTATCTGTCACTCATCTCACCTGATGTTGGTTGTTGTATAACACTCACTCACTCACTCACTCACTAACTCACTCACTTATTCTCTGACCGATTCACTCACTCAGTTTCACTCACTCACTCACTCACTCACTCACTCACTCCAATCTTTTTACAAGTAAATAGGGTGTCAGCTTTCTCCACGAATACAGTTGTGAAAATAAGCCCTAGGCTCCAAGGAATTGGTTTTAGATGTTAAAAGAACGGTCCGAGGTCGATTCCAAGCCTTCACTTTATTCCCAGCCTTCAGCGGCGAACTTCAGAACATAGAATATTTGTAAACCAATATAGTAGTATGATGACTGAATTCAAATATAGGGTTTATGTAAATAGGTGCGAATATTAGCAAGACTACTCTCGAGCGGGCTAAAGTTGCCATACCACAACTTCCTTCCTCTTTAAAAACAACAAAAAAGGTTAAAGTATATGATGTAAATATAATAGACTAGAAATATCACATAGTATAGTAATTCGTATATGATAATAGGATCACCCTAGAATATAGTCGAATTCAAAATAATGGATAGGAATCAATGTATGTTTTAAAACAATACTTTAACAGATCTCGACAATAACAAGATCACAATCTAAAATACCCATGTATGTGAAATAAGGCCTGAAATATAGATTAATCAGTACCTGCAATTTTATTTTAAATATACTTTTAATTCAAGACCAAAATAAGAACTGTATCACCCTAAGCTGAAATTAGTTAAGAATAGTATTCTACTTTGAAAAGTCTGAAATAGGTTAAGGTGACTATAAGGATGACGGTGGCAGATGACGATTCAGCTACGTGGTGTCGCCTCGATACCTCGCCTTGAACGCGTGCGCTGTCGGTTTCTCATTAGTATGAAACCGTGGGTCATAATGCGGCTCGCCGTTAGCCATTGGCTTGTAATCTGATCTCGACCAATCAGATACGTAGTTGCGCAGCGCACTGTACGGCTTCATCACCGTATTGATAGCCTCATGACGCATTCTCTGCGCCTTGGCACACTTCAATCCATAGCATCGCTGCTTAACATTCTGCGGTTTAGTCTGCGGCGCGCAGTAAAAGCTTTTATAGCACGGCTGCGGTTTGGCAGGTTGACTTTGCCCTGCTTGCGTGCTACTGCAGTTAGTCTTGCGCATTCCAGCTGCTAACGGACGCTCACTTTCGGGTACGCGCTTCTCAAAGTTGCATTCACCTGCGAACTTTTTCCAATAAACGCCATCTTTGCGCTTCTTTTCTGCACGTTTTAGCGGCTTCGCGCCTCTTCCTCCCTCCTTTAATGCGACGAATTTAGCGATACCAACGAACTTCTTATCGTTAGCAGCACTCATATTGGGTGTCAGGTCGAATCCACTGTCATTCCTCAGACTGAATCCGAACGCATTTAGCGCTGGCATACCCAAAACAAGACCAATTTTAACGTGAAGTTCTTCAATCACGTAAAACTGTATCTGCTTAGTCAGCTTGCCGATCGATACTGTTAGTTTTATGAGACCTTTACACTGGGTCTTCAGTCCATCTATGCATGTTAGGGTTTCAGTGCATGGTTTCTCAACCAGCGGACCCTCAATGTAATCTAGAAACTGTGATGTAACCAGATTACAGTGCGCACCAGTGTCTGCTTGCCACATGTTGTCAGGTACTTTTTGACTGCTAACGTAGATAGGGCTGCGCGTGCTCGCTATCTTAACTGACCTCACTCTACAGGCGCCAATTCGCTGCGGTATTTGCGCGCTGTCTTGACCTACTGCTGCGCATGTCACCGACTGTGTGACAGACTGTTGCTGCTGCGCTGGCATAGGAGGGTACCCTATAGTCGGTTTCGGCACCTGACTCTTTATCTGATCATACCCTCGCTCACTCAAATTGTTGTAGTCGCCTTGGTATTGTTGCTGATACCAGTACGGATGCGCATCATACTGATAGTGCGAGTAACACGGCGGTGCATAGGCGTATTCATGACTCAAATACGGCTCACAATATGGTTGCGTGACTCTACTGTTCTTGCAGGTAGACGCATAATGCCCGAATTATTGGCATCTGTAGCATTGAATAGTCTTCTTGTCAGACTGTGCTTGATGTCGCGTAAGCCTGACTCTGGCTACATGCTGCTGACTATCGTAGTAACGGCCACGTTCTTTAACATCAGCTGTGTTCTTAGCCAATTCCTTTAGGCTCAGTTTTTTGATAACATCATCAAACGATTTCTTCGGGTTTAACAGACGTTCTTGAACGTACTGTCTGTACTCTGTTTCTTGAAGGCCACGCTGTAGCTGCTCCATCAGCATCAGATTAGACTGCTGCGAGTCACACTGTTGAAACGGGAAAACCAGTTTCAAATCTCTCGCATAAGACTCGATTGTCTCACCACGCTGCTGTACTCTGCTGCGAAACTGTTGAAATTTCAGCGCGTCATATCTTGTATCTTCGTACTTCTCCTTCAGGTAGTTGACGGCTGCGTAAAATGTGGGGTTTTCCAAGTCTTCATGAAACTCTCGGCGTGCCAGGCCGGTCAGACAGTTCACTAGGTGACCCACTTTCACATCATCATCTGTTGTTTTCGTGAGACGCAGTCGATTTTCAAGGCCAAACAGCCAAGACTTGAAATCATCGGGTCGAGAACCGTCGAACTTTTCGAACCCGGAACCAGCCAAAACTGTCTCGGCATTGTGCTGGGTAGCTTGTTGTAGTAACAGACGCGTAGACTCTTCCTGTTGCAGCGTCAGACGTTGAATCGTGTCGTTTAGGGTGTCATAAATGTCACGTTGCCTAGTGACATTTGTCTGCCTCGCAAAACTATTTGTATCACCCTCATACTGTTTTTGTTGTCGATGGGCTTCTTGATAGCTCATATCTTGACCAATCTGTGATGCAGATTGCACCAGCGGTCTTTTTGTGACGGACGGCATGAAGAAACGTTGACCACATTGCTGTCGTTGCTGATATGGTCTCGATATAGAATCATCGGCACCGCGTGCCCTATCTATATCGGTAGCCAAAGGGTCATCGGCACCTCGTGGCCTCACCTCAGGTCTCGAATTGGATTGTTCGTTTTTACGCGAACTATCCGCTTCGGTAGTGGGTCTCGAACTGGGGTCATCGGCACCTCGTGGCCTATCCAGTTCGGTGTTGCCAGGAACGGCGCTCTCGCCCTGTCGCATCCTGGACTTCTCACTAATCTGACTGACCCTGAAATCCCTATCCCTATCAACCATAGTGGGGACCGGACCGGACAATCCAGAAGTCACCTCACTATCTGCACAGGTATAAGGGCGGCGACCAGTACCAGAACCCTTCGCACCGCACGCGGCAACTTTCTGACCCGAATTATAAACACTGCACCTGTTTTCGGCTTCATATCCGTGACCCATTCCGTCTTCACGACTGCCCACATCATCCCATAGTGCGCCCAGGTTGACCGGCGTAACGGCACTCTCGGAATCTCCGCTCACGTCTGGCCCAACGCTTGGCGGCGGCTCTGGCCACGGAATCGATTCTACAGTGGCAAATATTTCCTCAATCATCCATCCAATACGGCAACAAAAATTGGAGAAATTATCAGATCGATTCAATGCCGGAATTTTTACTTGACTGAGTGAAGAATGTTTTTGGATTACTGACACGAGATTTTGAAATAAATGACCGGCCAAACTCAGATTTTTAGTCTTCACGACATCATAAAATAAAAAATAAGCACTATCCTGCTTCAATTCAAACATCCTGGTCGGACGATAGCGTGCGGCGGCCATTCTTCAGGTTCACCGGCTCCTCCGAAGTCGATTTTCTTGTAGGCGAATAAATTCTTCACGAATTTATTTTCGTCGGCCGTCGCAATTCTTCACGATTTATTTTATAATTTTTGAATTCTTCACGAAATTTTTAATTTTTATAAGGCTGGATTTTTTTAAATTTACTCAAAAAATTCGGCACCGTCAGGTTAGAATTCAGCGAAAAACAGGAGCGCCAAGTTGTGAAAATAAGCCCTAGGCTCCAAGGAATTGGTTTTAGATGTTAAAAGAACGGTCCGAGGTCGATTCCAAGCCTTCACTTTATTCCCAGCCTTCAGCGGCGAACTTCAGAACATAGAATATTTGTAAACCAATATAGTAGTATGATGACTGAATTCAAATATAGGGTTTATGTAAATAGGTGCGAATATTAGCAAGACTACTCTCGAGCGGGCTAAAGTTGCCATACCACAACTATACGAAATAGGAATGGGGTGCTGGTCTTCTTCACGAATATCTAAAGCGGGAGTTATACTTCAGCGCACGGAGCACGCGTGCTCTGCACCGATTTCGGCGCATGTGCGCAGCGCACCTTTCTATAGAAAGCAGGCTATAACCAGCGCGTGCGCCGTGCGCTGAAGTATAACTCCCGGTTAAGAGCGTGTCGTCTATAATCACTCACGCACTCACTCGCTCACTCACTCACTCACTCACTCACTCACTCACTCACTCACTCACTCACTCACTCACTCACTCACTCAGAAAATTATTCTAGGAATGGGGAGCCGGCCTTCCCCACGAGTACGTCGGAGCGTATCGTCTCGAAGCCGACAATTCCTGGACGCCCTACGACGATATCAAAGATCGCAATGCAGATATCGAGTTTCTGGATTCGATTCTTCGCGCCAACAAAACACTGATTCGATCGATTCAAGGTCCGATGAATCCACAGATTGCTGAATGAATTATGCAGTTGATTGAATGATTTAGGAAACTGGTTTAGATTTTTATTTTATTGTTCTCACGATTTTTTGAGTTTCTCAAACTTAATTTTAAAAATGTTTACCGCAATTAATATCCCATTAAATACTCGAAAATTCTATGAATTTCCCCAGGTTCTCGGACTGCTGATCGAATAGTAATTGGTTGACGTCCAGGACTGCCCTTAACTAAAGGGCTGCCTGGGATTCAAGTGAAAAGTTTTAGTGTTAACTACTCCAACTTGTGAATCGTTAGCTGCATCAAATGTAAGAGATGGTAATGCATAATAGTCAGCTGTCCGACTTAACTCAACCCAAAACCTGTATGCTATAACATGCAATCATCATGTTAAGTGGGTGTTACACGGGGTTGAACAAGTTAACGTGTCATTTTTTCACTTGAATCTCCAGAAGCTCTTTAGGATGTTTCTCACATTGATGCCTTACTAGATACTACTATTATTTTGTCCCAGAATTGTTGAAATGATGTTCTATATTTATTTTCATACTATCGGCGCTTTCCTTCTATTAGAAATATATAAATTTCCAACTTTATTCTGTTATGCATCCTATTGTATCATAATCGTCGGTTTCCAATATAGAAGTTTCAGAATGCATGTTATTTTTATTATATATATTTTTGTTATATCATGGTATGGTATTATTTCGTGCAACTTACTTTTCTCTAAAAATGTTATATGGTATTCATTCTGTATTTTACCTCTTTATTTGTTCATGTAATTCGGCTAATATTCAGACTTTACTATCGTTCCATGGTTAACTGAAATTATTAATAGTATACCTGTCTCTATATATTTATATGAGAAAAAGTTATAAAAGGGAATCACTGCCCTACTAGATTGACTATTGTGCAACCTATTTTTTATTAAGTTATATTGCATGATATTCGTTCTGTTTTTTTTACCTTTTTATTTATTCATGAATCATGTTACAGTGTGGTGTTTCCGGCCATTGTTCCAACTTTCGCTATCGTTCCCTGAATAAATGAATAAATTGCTGACTAATTCACGTTTGTTATAGTTTTATTACTACGCTCAGATGAAGAAATGTTGACTTCTTTACTAGCCAAAACAACTGTCTATGATAGACAGTACATGTTTTTTTCACTAATACTTTCGCAACATGTAGCATTTACATATGTACATCATTCCCGAGATAACAATCACTAACTAACATTCTGTAGTTTGCAGTTATAACAATAAAACTTTTTTTCTTCTTTTTATCCAATATAACCGATGAAATTAAACCATATTAAGGGGACCAACGTCCGTCGCTTGATAGATCTACTTTCGGTTGAATAATTACAAACTGTGTACTATCGGGCTTCGATGGTACTTATCTAGAACGAGTCGAAAATGCTGAGATTGTGATAGTCAAAACAGATGTCTTTTTTACCTAATACAGTCTGTTCATTTTTTTCTATAACCATTTTCCCAACATGATGGCTGTAACCACGTTAAAAATCCGTTATAGCAAATGCTAAGAATAGTACACTTTCGCGTGTTGTTCAAATTTCAGGTTGTATGAAAAAAATCGAAGAAATTGAGCGTGCGTCAAGAGGAAGCTGTAATCTCAATTCCGCGCGAAAAATCTAGATAACAG
>OZ038445.1:2449971-2458928 GCA_964036265.1 Daptonema setosum
GCGGACGAGGGAAGAACGAAAAAGTGGATTTCCCCCTTCTTTGGCAATTCCAAGAAGTAGAATTTGTTCCTTAAGGTGTAAGTGAGATGATCTATTTTCTGCTTTTCCCCCTCTTTGGACAGATTCCCCTCCATTTGAAGATTAGTCTTGTCCGCTAGTGGTAGGGAATTTATTGATTTGTAAGGATGACTAACTGACATTGTTTTTTTATAACAGCTTACTGTGCCAATCTTTTTTTATGAATGTCGACACTTTTTTGTTGCATTTTAAAGCTAGATTTTTGGTGAATTTTTTTCATTAGTATAGGGTATGAAATTTAAATGACACTTCAAACGTTGCCGAACTTCATGAAATACCTTGTTTCCCTTTTGAATCCATATCATTGAGAGTGCCTGAGTTGCAACTGTTTTTGCAAGTTTTCCGTTAACCCTTTCTGTCTCACGAAGCTTTTGGCCGAAGAAAGTGTAAAAATGTGATGTGGAACGGGTTAACGGGAAATTTGTGAAAAATTTTCCTCAATTTTTGCAACTGGCTATGAACTATGAAGGCACCCTGAAACCAAACGATGTTCTCGACTATGTACGTCTCATGTCACTAGCAGACGAGGAGGGGAGGGAAAAGTGGAATTCCCCCCTCTTTGGCGATTTTGAATAGTACATTTTGTTCCTCAAGGTGCAGGTAAAATGGTCTAAATCCTGCCAATTCACCCCCTCTTTGGAGAAAATTCCCCTCCCTTTGATGGTTTTGCTCGTCAGCCAGTGTCTCTTGTGTACTATTATACTGTACTACGCTCTTGAATTTTTTTCGTGTAATTTTCTCATTGTATGTTTCGCCGAAATTTTCCAAATTTCGCCGTGTTTTTTGGTGCATTTTAATTCAATCATTCGCAAATCAGGATGTATTATCTCCAGTCAATCGACCAAATATTGCCTCATTTCTCATGAATATTTACCTCCCGTTGAATTTCTCATTGTTTCTAGTTATAGTGTGTAATTTTTATTAGTATTTTTCTTAATTATTCATAGATGTGATATATTTTTGTAATTTTATGTGTATTTTTTTTCATTTATTGAGGAAAAGTATTCCCATTTCATTCATTTGCCTACTAACGCAGTAAATGTTTCTGGATTTATATATGCCAAAATTATCACTTATTTCTTATGTAACAGTAAATGTCTTATTTTCTTTTAAATTTTTGATATTTCGTTCAATACATTTCTCATGAAAAAGTTACTTATCAGAATCAATAAATAAAATCTCTTTTCGTCTAATTGGTTGTCGGTTTATATATTTTATAAAATCAGCTTTGTGATTGTCTGCACGTTGCGCTAATAATGCGGGACGTTTCTGATTATGAAATAAATAAATTATTGATGTGATTGTGTTCATTAATTGAATAATTTATTTATATTGTATATCAATACTGTATGTTAACGAAATATTTATGGTTTTCGAAAATTTAAACATACATACATACAGTAAGTCACTCATCTTACCTCACTCAATGTTGACGATTTCGTGGATGTTTTTAGTATAAAAAAAATTTTCATCAAGAGAAAGCAAAAATTAAAGTAGAAAACTGAAGTATTCATTACACTGAACTAAAATTGAGCAGGCAAAAAAAAATTTCACGAAATATAACGTAGGTTGAAAATCTCAACCATTCCCAGTCATTCAGACTTTCATCTGTTATCGCATCTTCCCTTCAATGGGCGTTCTGCGCTTCACGAAATTCCTCAAAGGTCAGGTTCAAGTTATAGCTAAGCACTGGTGGACGAAGGAATATTCCCAGAAGAGAGGGAAATTGACAATTTACAGGCCATTTTACCTACACCTTAGAGAACAAATTCCCCTTTTTGAAAACGCCAAAGAGGGGAAATTCCTATTTACCCTCCCCTTCTCGTCCGCTAGTGTAGCTAAGTCAGAGATTCTTGTGATTAAGAAAATTTTTATCACGCGTAAAAATATTTTCTTCTCCGTTAGAGGCTTCTCTGTTTCATGGCTTTTTGTGCCACTTTCCTTTCCACTGAGACATTTGCGTACCAGAATCGCATGAAGCATTTTTAGATATTATTTTACGACCACCGAATTTCGGCCATTTTGGAATGCGACCAGCATTTTTATAAGTAAAAAATTATTGAATTGTTTTTTACTGATTAAATGATTCAATAATTTACTGATAAATATTTATTTAGAGTGCTACCGTAACCCGATATGCGATCACACCACGTTACCTGATGTTGTGCAGCAATGGAAAGATGAGCATCATTCGGCTGAAACAACATCAACTACAGGTTGTTAATTATTGATTATGATTTTGTTGTTATTGTTGATCAAGAGGTTGTTGTTATTGTTGATCATGATGTTGTTGTTATTGTTGATCATGATGTTGTTGTTATTGTTGATCAAGAGGTTGTTGTTATTGTTGATCATGATGTTGTTGTTATTGTTGATCATGATGTTGTTGTTTTTGTTGATCAAGAGGTTGTTGTTATTGTTGATCATGATGTTGTAGTTATTGTTGTTAACGTTGTTGTGTCCAAAGGTGGATCAACCTTATAAATGACTAGTGCCCATTGAAGAAATTGACCCCGAACAACATCTTATTATCGTGTGGTTGAAACGTGAACATTGAACTGAACAGTACCGAAATTTGGTTGTTACATGTTGTTGAGGTTGTTGTTGTTGTTGTTGTTGAGGTGGTTGTTATTGTGACTTTTGTTGTTGTTGTTCATGTTCGCACATGTTGAGACTGTTCTTTTCGCACTAATCAGAAGAAAGATTGGTGTTGTAGTCCTTTATAGAATTTTTTAGTATTTGAATAGTTGAAACCAAAACAGTTTTGTAAACTTTATAAGTATGGATTATTTCGCTGAAACAATATCAAACATACACATTTCTATTGTAGTATGATTTGTAGTAATTTTTGGTTTTGTTGTAGTTTCTTTTATTATTGTATTACAGTGTCCAAAGGGAGATGGCACATATTCATTGAAAAATTTAGTTTGTACAACATTCTTATAATGTGCTAGAAACGTGAACAGTGTTGGACGTACATGTTGCGGATGTTTTTATGTCCTTATTAATGTTGTTGTTGTTGTTGTTGTTGTTGTTGTTGTTGTTGTTGTTGTTGTTGTTGTTGTTGTTGTTTTTGTTGCTGTTATTGTTTTTGTTGTTTGTTGTTGTTGTTGTTGTTGTTTTCGTTGCTGTTATTGTTTTTGTTGTTGTTGTTGTTGTTGTTTTTGTTGTTGTTGTTGTTGTTGTTGTTGTTGTTGTTGTTGTTGTTGTTGTTGTTGTTGTTGTTGTTGTTGTGCTGTAATAGTTTTTTATATCTTTACAGTTCCCACGCTGTTAATAGACGGTCCAACGTTGATCAGAGCTTCTTATGGTGGACTGGATTGGATCTGCCAGGGCCAATGGCGTGAGTACGTGCGTAGGTGGGTGAGTGAGTGAGTGAGTGAGTGAGTGAGTGAGTGAGTGAGTGAGTGAGTGAGTGAGTGAGTGAGTGAGTGAGTGAGTGAGTGAGTGAGTGAGTGAGTGACGGAGTGAGCGAGTCAGTGACTGAGTGGGTGAATGATTGAGTGAGTGAGTGAGTGAGTGAGTGAGTGAGTGAGTGAGTGAGTGAGTGAGTGAGTGAGTGAGTGAGTGAGTGAGTGAGTGAGTGAGTGAGTGAGTGAGTGAGTGAGTGAGTGACGGAGTGAGCGAGTCAGTGAGTGAGTGGGAGAATGATTGAGTGAGTGAGTGAGTGAGTGAGTGAGTGAGTGAGTGAGTGAGTGAGTGAGTGAGTGAGTGAGTGAGTGAGTGAGTGAGTGAGTGAGTGAGTGAGTGAGTGCAATGAGTGAGTGAGTGAGTGAGTGAGTCAGTGAGTGAGTGAATCAGTGAGTTTCAGTTGTGAGGCGTTGGTGGATGAGTTCCGCGAAGCGGGCGTTAACCCCGTTTTTGTCTTTGATACCAATGTCGGTGACATCAAAGTGGATCTGTGGATGGAGAGACGAGAAGCGGAGATGAGGAGTGGTGAGCAGATCTTCCGACGGTTGACGAATGGTTAGTAAGAGCATTCAATCATCTATTCAGTCAGTCAGTATTGGACTATTGCCCCCGGAATGCATCACCACTTGGCTGTATTTTTTGACTGTTTTTCAGACAGACAGACAGACAATCAGACAGTCAGTCATTCAGTATTTCCGTCAGTCAGTAAGTCAGTCAGTCATTCAGTCATTCAGTCGTTCAGTATTCCCGACAGTCAGTCACTCAGTCTGTCTGTCCCCGACAGTCAGTCAGTCAGTCTGTCTGTCATTCATTCATTCAGTCAGTCAGTCAGTCAGTAAGTTGTTTTCAGATGGTGGCCCATATAAAACGGACGACCCTGGCATGCACCCGCCACCCGGCTGTATGCTGTATTTTGCCGCCATTTTGAAGTTTGAATGCGATGTGGAGGTTTGGATTTTATTCACTCACTCACTCACTCACTCACTCACTCACTCACTCACTCACTCACTCACTCACTCACTCACTCACTCACTCACTCACTCACTCACTAACTCACTCACTCATTCACTCATTCACTCACTCACTCACTCACTCACAGTTTTGCTCACTGACTATTCTATCACAGTATGAGTATAGTGAACCATTAACGTTTCATAGGATCTATAATATTAAAATCTGTGTATTTACTACAGTCAACTAGGTATAAAATGACCACTATGAGTCTGAAATTTTAATGTGGACTTAATATCTATCACTCTTCAACTTGCATTTGAAGTTGACTATGTTAATATCTCCCGTGAAGTATTTAATCTGAATGGTTTTTCAATAAGGGTATTAATATGATCGATCGATCGATTCGCTCACTCACTCATTCATTCATTCATTCATTCACTCACTTACTCACTAACTCACTCACTCACTCACTCACTCACTCACTCACTCACTCACTCAATCACTGACCCATTCACTCACTCACTCACTGACCCACTCACCACTCACTCACGCACTCACTCACTCACTCACCACTCACTCACTCACTCTCTCACTCACTCACTCACTCACTCACTCACTCACTCACTCACTCACTCACTCACTCACTCACTCACCCACTCACTCACTCACTCACTCACTCACTCACTCACTCACTCACTCACAGGTGCTCCGTTCACCCTGCTCCGAAGCGGACTGCTATCTAGCTCAGATGGCACGGCAGTTGGGACCTGATTCCTGTTGCGGAATTCTGACCTCGGATACAGATCTTTGCTTTTACGATACCACCGATGTACCCGTCTTACTGCACTCGTGGAACGAACCCAACAAACTGCGATCATTTCAGGTTTAAATTAATTTTTTTTGAAAAAATTTTAACGCGCGCCAAAAGCACATTTTACAGTAAAGTTTCTTTGTAGCAATAATCTCTAATATACTAAAAGCGACATTGGCGCTGTAATTTTCTTCAATTGAGTTTTTTTCTCCATAACCATGATAAACCGCCGAGCTGTACACACACTATTACAGTAATGCGTGAAACGTGAAAGGCATGGAGTAGTCAGAATATTATTTCAATGATTATTGGTTTTAGCAAAGGAACCCAGGGGCTGTTGATACTGTTGCTGTTGTTGTTGTCGTTTTTGCTGTTGTTGTTGTTGTTGTTGTTGTTGTTGTTTGTTGTTGTTTGTTGTTGTTGTTTTTTGTTGTTACAGGTCATCAAATTCAACCAATCAATCTTCTGCTCACGTATTATATGTGATTTACAACAGTAACCCTAACCTTTGTTACTGTTGTTGTTGTTGTTGTTGTTGTTGTTGTTGTTGTTGTTGTTGTTGTCTTTGTTGTTGTTGTTGTTGTTGTTGTTGTCTTTGTTGTTGTTCTTGTTGTTGTTGTTGCTGTTGTTGTTGATGTTGTTGCTACAGGTCATCAAATTCAACCAATCAATCTTCTGCTCACGTATCAGATGTGATCTACAACGTTTACCATTACTGGCTTGTTTACTAGCTAATGATGTTGTTGTGGGAGAGAATCGTATTAAGTTGATGGCTTATCAGAAAGGTTTGCTCACTTACGCACTGACTTACTCACTCACGAACTCACGAACTCACTCTCTTACCTCATTCACTACTTACTCATTTACTCACGCAGTCACTCACTACTTACTCACTCACTTACTCACTCAGTCACTCACTAATTCACTCACTCACTCACTTACTCACTCAGTCTCTCACTAATTATCTCACTTACTCACTCACTCACTCACTCACTCACTCACTCACTCACTCACTCACTCACTCACTCACTCACTCACTCACTATCTCACTCACTTACTCACTCATTCACTCTCTCTCACATTCACTCACTCACTCACTCTCTCACCAAGTCACTCTTTATCTACATACACAACCATCACGTAAAAGGTTGAAAAAGTTCAACCGTCATTACAGCCCTTAATGTGGGTCGTCAACCGGTCTTCTTCGATTACTATCTGCCATTGATCATTAAATAACTCACTCATTCTCCTTATCATTCACTCACTCACTCACTCACTCACTCACTCACTCACTCACTCACTCACTCACTCACTCACTCACTCAATATTTACTCACATACTCACACACTCACTCACTCACTCACTCACTCACTCACTCACTCACTCACTCACTCACTCACTCACTCACTCACTCACTTTCTCACCCACTCATTCATCTTTGCAGCCCTTAATGTGGGTCGACAACCGGCCTTCTTCGATTTTTATCTGTCATTAATCAAACGTCTCCTACACGCCGTTCAAACCGTCCAACTCAACGCCACTGACTTGGGCAAACTGGAGAAGATGATCTTCGGGTCGGACTGTGCAATCTTGCATCGGGCTGTTAAGGTGATGATTCACTTACTTACTCACTTACTTGGTAGCTCATTCACTCACTCACTCAATCAATCAATCATTCACTCAATCAATCAATCACCCAATCACGCACTTACTCACTCACTCATTACCTTTTCGCTAACTCTTTCTTTTATTCATTCTTTCACTTATTCACTCACTCACTCATTCATTTACTTACTAACTCTCTAAATCGTTCACACTCACTCATTAATTTTTTACTCAATCACTCACTCACTCTTCCGCTCATTTACTCACTCGTCCACTCATTTACTCCCTCGCTCATATTAACTCACTCACTCACTCACTCACTCACGTTCAGTGTATCCTATCACCAACGGAAGTATTGGAGCTCATATTCGATTGGTCACAACGCGCCCGGTCTAAACCGTTGATGAAGCCATTCGAAGTACGCGCCTTCCGTGACACGATAGCGCAGTTGGATGGAGATAGTGTGCACAGCGAGTCGGCTGTTTACGCGCGGGTTCGAACCTTGTTGTGACTAATTGAGTGGTTTTTCTGATGTCATACTGTTTTTCTATTGCTTTCATTTTATTCTTGATTTGTTCTTCAATCAAGCATTTGCTCTTTCGCTTACTCTCAGATCCCCTTGATTTCTCATTCATTCTCTTACTTGCTCATTCACTCGATAACTTAATCCTTCCTTACGCAGTCACTGATTTCCCTCTCTCCCTCACTCTCTCAAGTCTCAACTCACTCACTCACTCACTCATTCACTCACTCACGCACTCAAACTCGTATTAATCCCCGTCACTCCATCACTCACTTACTCATCCCCTTAACTCACTTACTCACTCCCTTAACTCACTCACTCACTCACTCACTCACTCACTCACTCACCTCACTCACTCACTCACGCACTCACTCACCCACTCACTCATGTACCCTTTTTCAGGCTCCCCCCAACCCGGATGCCCGTGGGGTGAATCTGTCCGCCTTATTGATCCGTCATCTGATGCTACTTTGGGTAGTATCCTCAGCCTGCGACCACCCCTTTGAAGGCAGATCCTTCTTCCCGTGGCGTGTGTTTGATGGCGCCCTTTTCCAAGATCTCTATAAACATTATAAACAAGAGCTGAACGGTGATTGAGGGCACTAGCGGACGAGAAGGGGTGGGAAAAGTGGAATTCCCCCTCTTTGGCGTTTTCAAAACGTAGAATTTGTTCCTTAAGGTGTAGGTAAAATGGTCTGAAAACTGGCGATTCCCCCTTCTTTGACGAAATTCCCCTCCCTTTGGGAAATTTGCTCGTCCGCCAGTGATTGAGGGTGATTGCAGACACAGGCGGACGAGCTAATCCTTCAGAGGGCGGGGAGTTTCCCCAAAGAAGGGGGAATTTTTTTTTGATTCTCATCTTTGGTTGCCAGTATATTCCTTCGCAGTTCCGCACTGTGTTGTACTTGTTATCCATTGACCTAATTTGTCATCAATAAAACGAACCGAACCGAACCGGGGAATCGGCGGTTTTTTTTCACGTCATTAAGTAGATCTTATGGTGCAAATTCTACTCTTTGAAAACGCTGAAGAGGGGGGCTAGGAGTTTCACGTTTGTTGTTATTTTCTCGTCCGCTTGTGTTACAGATAAATGTTTTGTTTGTAATCAAGTGAAAAAAAAATATTATTCTATTGACTATTCATTGACGCTAATAACTATCATTGAAAATTGTACCAGTTACGAAATGGTGATGAATTGTAATAGGTTTATTCATTAGTGATGAACTGTAACAGAATGAACGTGTATACATATTCTACAATGAGTGAGTCAATCAGTACATAAGTGAGTGAAACAAGAAAGTGAGTCGATGATAGTGAGTGCATCAATAAGTGAGTCAATGATATGTAGTGAGTGCATAAACAAGTGAGTCAATAAGAAACTGGGTCAATGATATGTAGTGAGTTCATCAATAAGTGAGTCAATGAGAAAGTGAGTCAAAGATATGTAATGAGTTCATCAATAAGTGAGGCAATAAAAAAGTGGGTCAATGATGTGTAGTGAGTTCATCAATACATAAGAGAGTCAATAAGAAAGGGAGTCAATGATATGTAGTGAGTTCTTCAATAAGTGAGTCA
>OZ038445.1:2468828-2476328 GCA_964036265.1 Daptonema setosum
CTCACTCACTCACTCACTTACTTCACTCACTCACTCACTTCACTTCACTCACTCACTCACTCACTTACTCACGGTCAGTGTATCCTATCACCAACGGAAGTATTGGAGCTCATATTCGATTGGTCACAACGCGCCCGGTCTAAACCGTTGATGGAGCCATTCGAAGTGCGCGCCTTCCGTGACACGATAGCGCAGTTGGATGGCGATAGTGTGGGCAGCGAGGCGGCTGTTTACGCGCGGGTTCGAACCTTGTTGTGACTAATTGAGTGGTTTTTCTGATGTCATACTGTTTTTCTATTGCTTTCATTTTATTCTTGATTTGTTCTTCAATCAAGCATTTGCTCTTTCGCTTACTCTCAGATCCCCTTGATTTCTCATTCATTCTCTTACTTGCTCATTCACTCGATAACTTAATCCTTCCTCACGCAGTCACTGATTTCCCTCCCTCGCTCACTCTTTCAAGTCTCAACTCACTCACTCACTCTTCACTCACTCACGCACTCTAACTCATATTAATCCCCGTCACTCCATCACTCACTTACTCATCCCCTTAACTCACTTACTCACTCCCTTAACTCACTCACTCACTCACTCACTCACTCACTCACTCACTCACTCACTCACTCACTCAATCACTCACTCACCTCACTCACTCACTCACGCACTCAGCAACTCACTCATGTACCCTTTTTCAGGCTCCCCTCAACCCGGATGCCCGTGGGGTGAATCTGTCCGCCTTATTGATCCGTCATCTGATGCTACTTTGGGTAGTATCCTCAGCCTGCGACCACCCCTTTGAAGGCAGATCCTTCTTCCCGTGGCGTGTGTTTGATGGCGCCCTTTTCCAAGATCTCTATAAACATTATAAACAAGAGCTGAATGGTGATTGAGGGTGATTGCAGACACAGGCGGACGAGCTAATCCTTCAGAGGGCGGGGAGTTTCCTCAAAGAGGGGGGAATCGGCAGGTTTTTAAGCCGACCTTATGGTGCACATTCTACGTCTTGAAAACGTTGAAGAGGGGGCTAGGAGTTTCACGTTTGTTGTTTTTTTTCTCGTACGCTAGTGTTACAGATAAATGTTTTACTTGTATTCAAGTGAAAAAAGATATTATTCTATTGTCTATTCGTTGACGCTATTAACTATCACTGAAAATTGTATCAGTTACGAAATTGTAACAGGTTTATTCATTAGTGATAAACTGTAACAGAATAAACGTGTATATATAAACATATTGTTCAATTGAGTGAGTCAATCAGTACATACAGTAAGTGAGTAAATAAGAAAGTGAGTCGATGATAGTGAGTCCATCAATAGGTGAGTCAATGATATGTAGTGAGTTCATCAATAAGTGAGTCGAGAAGAAAGTGACAAGATTTCGCTAAATATATGTATGTAGATGATGAAAATATTTAGGAAATGACTTATGTGAGTAACTTGATCAATTGAGAATGTATAGTAGGTGGTGTCACCACCTAGTGTAGGTTTGTAAATGTGTATTCAAGTAGCAGGTCATATATTTGTGGTTTGGCAGTTTAGCGGTGTGGTATTTCTTGATTCTTAAATTTTATTAAAATATATTTTCGGAGTTGAAGTTGTTGAAGAATCTGAAAGTGAAGTTTATTAATAATTATGTAATATATAATAATGTACTGAATGATAGTAATTTATAATATAATGTCGCCATTCCATGATGATTTGATGTCCGTCGTATTGTGCTGGTATGAACTGGTGGTTTAAACTAATAAAAGATACCGATCAAATACTGTGTACGTTGGCTAACCAACCTTTCAACTAACAGCCGGGTTGACGCCGGGCGATCGGGCATATCCTGATTTCCTTACTGGCGCTCCTGGATTCAAACTTAAAGCCAAACGTATACTTTATTTGTTGGGTTACTCGGTATTTTTTTAATTAGTTTTGGTGTTTTTTTCGGTTGGTTTGCGATGGAGGATAGTTTTGAGTTCGGGTTCCGTGTCGTAAATCGCGAGTTTATGAATAATTGGTGCGATTATCTGATCTGTAATATTAATGAGTCGTTTATGGCCAAATCTGTGAAATTAATGAAGGAGATGCCGAAACTTCTCCCTCAGTTGGCCTATTCATCTTTGCCACGTGAGCCAACACCCGGTATGTATTCTGAATCGATAAAATGGATGTTAATTACGGTCGACCGGATATTTTCTCTAGTTACAGAAATACCTTGGGATCCATCGATGGTGCAGGTGTACGAGCGCTCGGTGGCCGATTCAATCAACGATGTGGGAGCGACGGTGAGAGCGTTGGTTGAAAGTGAACGAGAATCCGTGTCCATGCAGTCGCAGTCGGTTGGAATTTCAGATAAATTAGAGCAGTTTAGTAAAGTGGTCGGTCCATGTGCTCTGACTCAAGGAGTGATGCCCTTGCAGTTAGCCGACTCCGGTGGTTGTGTTAGGGAGAAATTCCAGGTGAGATCAGTTAGTGAGTTGGCTAAGTCGTTGTCCGGTGTTAGTGGCAACGCCGCATCTTTGTCCGGTGTTAGTGGCAAAGGTGCGCCGCATCATCGTGGGCCGCCCGTATCTTTGTCCGGTGATAGTGGCAAAGGTACGTCGTTTCAACAGAAGGCGTCCGTAACTTTGCCCGGTGTTAGTGGCAATTTTACGCATCAACAACAAAAGGCGTCTGTAATTTTGTCCGGTGTTAGTGGCAATTTTACGCATCAACAACAAAAGGCGTCTGTAATTTTGCCCGGTGTTAGTGGCAATTTTACTTTGCAACAACAAGAGCCGACCGTGACTTTGCCCGGTGTTAGTGGTAAAGTTACGCTAAAACAACAAAAACCGACTGTAATTTTGCCCGGTGCTAGTGGCAATTTTACGCATCAACAACAAGGGTCCGCAACTTTGCCCGGTGTTAGTGGCAATGGTGCGATGTATCATCAAGGGCCGTCTGCGACATTGTCCGAGTTTGTTGGCAATGTTGCATTCCAACAACACACACCGCCGTACGCTTCTTTGTCCGAGTCTGTTGGCAAAGTTGCGCCACCGCAGCGTCATCCAGTGTCTTTGGCCGAGTTTGTTGCCAATACTGGACCGGTGTTTGTTCATGGAACGAACGGTGTTAAAGGTGATAATTCCGTATCGCAGCAGCATTCAGGCGACAGGTGTAAGTCGTCAGAAGTCAGCCTTAATGCTCGTCAGTCTGCTAGTACTGTGGAGATTTCAGTGCTAAATGTTGTGGATAAACTATGTGAGCGTATGGCTGAACGCACGGAGTTGAGTGAGCGTCGGGCCCAGGAGCAGATGCTACGCATGGGAACGTTTGATCGGTTCGATGGATCAAACGAACGGGAGTTTAATTGTTGGTTTTCGGCCCTAACCAGCAGATTGGACAACGCTAATGTTGATGACAGTGTCAAGTTGGAGCACTTGATAAGCTGTTTGCAAGGCAAAGCTAGGCGTGAATTTTTGGAGATGGTGAACAAACCTAGCTGGGATGAAGCCGTACGCGTGCTGATGAATCGGTATGGTAGCGAGCAGCGGTGCACGAAGCGCGTCATAGCTTTTCAGTCATGCAGGCAGCGACAGAGTGAGTCAGTCAAGGAGTTTGCTGCCAGATTGAAGGCCAGCTGTCCGTTTGGTCCGGACTGTCCTGAAATGTATAGACGTGGTGTCTTAATAGGGCGTTTATTGGATGGACTGAGTAATGTGGGATATAAAAGGATTGCGGCTAGAGCTGATCAGGATCCTACGCTGGATTTTGATCGTGTGGTGACTGAGATTGTCAAAGAGGAGGAAATTGACAAAATGTATCCTAATGGTAGACACATGCAGCCTAAGTTTGATCGTGGGTCGTCTCAAAGAGCTGATGGTGAAGGCTCTAACCAGTGGTACACGGATGCTCAAGGTCCGAGCATGTGCTATTCGTGCGGTCAAATGGGTCATATAGCGGAGCGTTGTCCGTGGATTACAGGCAATTTGGATGGTTCACAGGCCAGCTATAATGGTCCACCGAGTGTGTTCAGCGCTCCACCGGTCAACTCAGGGTACCAAACAGGTCATTTGGTTAATCAGCTCTCTCCAGGTGATGACACAGGACAGGATTGGGGTACTCCTGCCAGCGTTGATGTGAACTCGGGTCATGTTCACTCGTCTAAGCAGGACCATCTACAGTATGTCAAGGCTGTAATGCATGGTAAACCGGCCGTGTCAAGACCAGAAGATGCAGTGATGCCTGAATTGAATGGTTTATTGTCAGAGCTGCGTGATCAGGTAGCGGAGTTGAAGGCTCTGGTAGTCAAGCCACAGTCTAAAGAGGTGTCGGTTTCGACAGTGCGTGGTAGTATGATTAGTTCTGTCAGACTACCAGTTAAATCGGTGTTGGCTGGCGTTAAACCAACAGGATCGAGTGAGATTGCGGCTGTTATTAATGGTGTTAATGTGCCGTCTGAACGCTTTACTGCAGATACGGGAGCGTTGGCTAATCTGATTAATGAGAATTTTTTAATGCGTCTACCTAAATACCCCATGGTAAAACCCTGTAATGTGCCGTTAATGGATGTTAATCAGGAAGATATTCGGTGTGAAGGTACCTGCGAAGTCGATGTTTCTTTGGGTTCAGAAACTCATAAGGTGTCATTTCACATTAAGCGCAATCTGGGTGATGATGTGCTTTTGGGAATGCCGGGATGTAAGCTGTGGCGTCTCAGATTGGTGAATGAGTCTGGCCTCGATTTGACTTCATACGAACAAGCCGTTAAAAAGTCAAATAGTTCGTCTTTGCAGCCAACTGTGTGTAAGCGTCGTCGTTGTGCATCGCCTGAGCCATCAGCAGTGAAGAAACGTCGTCAGCCATCAAACATGTCACCTGTAAGGCATCGCAAACCGAAGATTCCAGAAAGATCAGCGGCTGAGAGTATTGGTCGTCGTCAGCCGTATCGAGACAAGGCTGTTGTGTCGCGGAGCTGTGGTAAATGCTCTATGCAGGGTCATCGGTTCCATGAATGCCCCAAACTGTCAGTTGGTGAGTTGCAGGATGTCGTATGTAAGAAGTGTGGGTGCAAGGGACATTTTGCACGTTCGTGTACGGTGCAGGTGGGGAAGCGCAAGTGTCACGCGTGTTACACGGTCGGTCATCTGAGCATCAACTGTCCGAAAGCGCAGGATTCGGAGCCCTTTCCTGTACCGTAGTTCAGTTCACCCCAGTTGTTGTTTTGGTATTTCAACTTATGCTTATAATCGTAAAACTTTTATTCTAGGGTTGTGATTAATTGTTTTGTAATTAGGGTGATTCGTTCTATGCTATATATTCAGTAAACATTTTATTAAGCTGTTTTTTCTACCTGATATACTGTTGATTGTCTTTAGAAGTGATATTTTGTGTGTGCTTTGTCTCTATTTGCGTTTTCCATTTTCATTTAATCATTTGTCATCCTCGCCGTGGACCCCCGTGGGCCAAGGGGGAGTAGTAGGTGGTGTCACCACCTAGTGTAGGTTTGTAAATGTGTATTCAAGTAGCAGGTCATATATTTGTGGTTTGGCAGTTTAGCGGTGTGGTATTTCTTGATTCTTAAATTTTATTAAAATATATTTTCGGAGTTGAAGTTGTTGAAGAATCTGAAAGTGAAGTTTATTAATAATTATGTAATATATAATAATGTACTGAATGATAGTAATTTATAATATAATGTCGCCATTCCATGATGATTTGATGTCCGTCGTATTGTGCTGGTATGAACTGGTGGTTTAAACTAATAAAAGATACCGATCAAATACTGTGTACGTTGGCTAACCAACCTTTCAACTAACAGCCGGGTTGACGCCGGGCGATCGGGCATATCCTGATTTCCTTACTGTATGTGGTTTGGAATCTGAATTGATATTCACTTCTTACGACTTGTTACGACTTGTTACGACTTGCAGGCGTTTGGATGTGCGCTTCTTGCGGCGGCGTTTCTTCTTGTCCTCACCGTACAGTCGTATCACCTCACTGTAGTGTTCCTGAGTCTCTCGGGACTCCTGAGAGAGGGTGCACTCACTCACTCACTCACTCACTCTCTCAACTCACTCACTCACTCACTTACTCACTCTCTCAACTCACTTACTCACTCACTCAACTCACTCACTCACTCTCTCAACTCACTCACTCACTCACTTACTCACTCTCTCAACTCACTTACTCACTCACTCACTCAACTCACTCACTCACTCTCTCAACTCACTCACTCTCTGAACTCACTCACTCACTCTCACTCAACTCACCACTCTCTCAACTCACTCACTCACTCTCTCAACTCACTCACTCACTCTCTCAACATTCTCACTCCCTCAACTCACTCACTCACTCACCTCAATGCACGCCGGCGAGGTCTCCGCATTCAACTCATCACGTTTCAATTGCTTGAACATATCCCCAAAGGAGGGAAACTTTTCCACTTCAGCTGGCTTGATTGGTGACCACGTGGTCATGGCACAGTTGAGGCATCTGTGAGTGAATGAGTGAGTGAGTGAGTGAGTTATGTAGTGAATGATGCTACTCCTCACTCACTCACTCACTCACTCACTCACTACACTGCCTCATTCTACCACTCACTGTTTGAAGTAATCGCATTCCTCTGCCAGTGTTCGGAAGTCCACCATATCAAGACATTCGGTAGCCCGATAACATGGGGACTTCCACCAGGGATCGTACTCGTAGGGAGTGAGTGAACGAGTGAATGAGTGAGTGAGTAAGTGAGTGAGTGAGTGAGTGAGTGAGTTAGTGAGTGAGTGAGTTAGTGAGTGAGTGGGTGAGTGAGTGGGTGAGTGAATGAGAGTTATTCTACCTGAGTACTCACTTTCTTCAAATTCAGGATATTCATACTCTGAAACGAGGGAGAAAGCAAAGTTGTTGAGCCATTATAATAGTGAGTGAGTGGGTTATGAGTAAGAGGCTGAGTTAGAAAAAACGTGAGTGAGTGAGTAAGTAGATCAGTGAGTGAGTGAGTGAATGATTGAGTGAACGGGTGGCTGAGTTTTATTCAGTCAGTATGATATGTTATGGTAATTCGGTACTAACCTGGATATTCTCCTTCCTCGTATTCCGGATATTCGGCAGAAAAGATAGAGCAAGTTATTATAGGCGAGTATGAGTGAGTGAGTGAGTGAGCGAGTGAGTTAGTGAGTGAGTGAAAGAGCGAGTGAGTAGGTTCTAGTCAGTTAAATACTTGGACTTACATACATACCTGGATATTCTTCTTCCTCATTTTCCGGATATGCTGAAAAAAAAGATAGAAGAAGTTTTTCTAGGCGACTGAGTTGCTTAATCAGTGAGTGAGTGGGTGAGTTAGTGAGCGAGTTGCTGAGTTAAAGAGTGAGTGGGTGAGTTATGTAGTGAGTGAGTTGCTGAGTTAGTGATTGAGTGGGTGTGTTAGTGAGTATGATAGGCAGTTAACTACTCACTTACCTGGATATTCTTCTTCCTCATTTTCCGGATATTCTGAAAAAAAGATAGAAGAAGTTTTTAAGTCAAGATAGTGAGGGAG
>OZ038445.1:2479708-2489708 GCA_964036265.1 Daptonema setosum
TTGGACGCTTAGAGTCCAATGGAAACCTAGAGAGAACAGAAATATAAATTTTGCTAACTTTCGATCAGCAAATTTATGAAATGATTTTTGTTCAAAAAACCAATGTGAAAGTTCGGTGAAAAGTTTTACCAATGACCTATGTATTTTTCCCTTGAACTCTGAAAGCACGCTAACCTCACTACTATAACATTCGACCAAAAAAAAAACATTTTTTTTCGTTTATTCACTTTAATCGAAAACCATCGCTTAAATAAACCTCTTATTTTCACAATAAAAATCTCCATATGTGAATAGAACTATTATGGCAGTTACAGCAATATAGTCAATCAGTCGAAAGAGTTCTACCACGTACATAATTTTAACGACCGAATAAATAATTATATTTTGAAAATACAATTTTTCTGCATTTCCATATTAAGTAATTTTAAAATATATATTATATATTATGTATTATATATTAGATAATATAAATTATATTTTATATTTTTTGTGGCAGAGTTCTCACGATTGAAGCGGAAAATGTGGTCACTGAACGAGGGCAATGCAACGCGTGAATATACCTTATAAATAACAATAATGAGACTAAATTTGAATTTGAATTTGAATGCGCGCCATTTTTTATTTATTTAATCACTACTGTTCTGTGATTGTTGGGGTGTCTCAATCAACTGCCGGATAATTGACAACTGGCGCGAATTCGAAATCCAGTCTTTTAATCATATAGATCAATTAAAAGATAATCCCGCTTTCAAACGCCATGGAAAAAACACGTGTCAAACTGGCTCCGAAAAAACTCATAATTAAACAAATCTCACCGACAATTGATAGGGAATAGTAGAAGGGATAAGAATAATTAAAATGCCGGTATTGTTGACAATGCCGAAATTTGCCGTTTCGATGTCGCGAGTTTCGTATCGACATGCCGCCCATTACAAAGTGTCCGTGTCACAGCAACATGTCGAAAACACCGGTTTTTTCGTCAGTTCGACCATGTATTTCGATCTTTATCGGGGCACATTTGGTGTGAGGTGGTACAGGAACGCATGATGACTCGGCCCCTTGCTAACGACCTGAGTGAGTGAGTGAGTGGGTGAGAGAATGAGGTGAGTGAGTGAGTGATGCGTGAGTGAGTGAGTGAGTGAGTGAGTGAGTGAGTGAGTGAGTGAGTGAGTGAGTGAGTGAGTGAGTGAGTGAGTGAGTGAGTGAGTGAGTGAGTGAGTGAGTGAGTGAGTGAGTGAGTGAGTGAGTGAGTGAGTGAGTGAGTGAGTGAGTGAGTGAGTGAGTGAGTGAGTGAGTGAGTGAGTGAGTGAGTGAGTGAGTGAGTGAGTGAGTGAGTGAGTGAGTGAGTGAGTGAGTGAGTGAGTGAGTGAGTGAGTGAGTGAGTGAGTGAGTGAGTGAGTGAGTGAGTGAGTGAGTGAGTGAGTGAGTGAGTGAGTGAGTGAGTGAGTGAGTGAGTGAGTGAGTGAGTGAGTGAGTGAGTGAGTGAGTGAGTGAGTGAGTGAGTGAGTGAGTGAGTGAGTGAGTGAGTGAGTGAGTGAGTGAGTGAGTGAGTGAGTGAGTGAGTGAGTGAGTGAGTGAGTGAGTGAGTGAGTGAGTGAGTGAGTGAGTGAGTGAGTGAGTGAGTGAGTGAGTGAGTGAGTGAGTGAGTGAGTGAGTGAGTGAGTGAGTGAGTGAGTGAGTGAGTGAGTGAGTGAGTGAGTGAGTGAGTGAGTGAGTGAGTGAGTGAGTGAGTGAGTGAGTGAGTGAGTGAGTGAGTGAGTGAGTGAGTGAGTGAGTGAGTGAGTGAGTGAGTGAGTGAGTGAGTGAGTGAGTCAGTGACTCATTAACCTAACCTTTATACAGGCATCATATTTGAACCTGAAGTCCATCAGCTCCCGTCGCGTTTCACAGTTGACCAGAATACTCCCTAAATGAAAAAGTATAGTTCACAGTTGTAAATGTTAACTTTTTTTCGAATATCGTATACTAAAAATTAATCTTACCTTATATTCCTAAAAAATTCAGAATATAAAAAAAACTTTCTAAAAACCCGGCGCTTGCTCATTGACGTTGCTCATGAGCGACCAGCAAAGACTTTTCATGAGCAACTTCCACAATTAATATATATAACTTTTTTATGTCTCTAAAACTTTCATATCAGTAATGAAAAAAAATTTAATTTTTATTGAAACTCTCAACAAACCCAGCGCGTCTTCATTACAATTCTTCATGAGCATAGAACAGCCGTAACAATGCAAGCCCTGCACGACTGGGAGATCAATGAAATAATAGCTGATTAATTGCAGCACCGTATAAACCACACGCGATATGCGCATAATTTGTCGTTCGCCGAAAAATGTCCCGTTTCCGTAAGACTTTTCCGTGTGTGCATGAAATTCGTTTATAATTTTCGTCTCGAGTTTCGCTTCGAATGACTCTTTTGAATGACGATGGTCTTCGGATGTCCCGTTTTTTTGCGTAAGATTTTCGTGGATGAAAATAAGAAATTTGTCCTCTATTCGTATTTCTTGTTCTGGAATTTGTCACCCACTTGTAAGTTTTTTCTGCGGCACATTCCGTCTTCTACTTGTTGACGTGAATTGTGATGGAATTGAATAGACTTTGATGAAAGTACGATTTTGGGAACTCCAGTTGCAGCTGGTGGTGTTGGTGGCCAGATGATTATGGAATCAAATATATCGCAAATTTATCTCGGCTTCTTTAGTATTTCCCAGTTTCGTGTTGATTGTGTTGTCTTGTCTGAAATGGGACAACTTTAGTGAAAAAGTTTATTTAAAAAAATTATTCGTTTTTTTAGTGTAAAAACTGAATTAAAATAATTCATTTACAATAAAAACAAGTGTGATACTGACATGATAAACCAAGATTAATATGGAACTGTCGTGGAACCTACAAAAAATTGCGTTGAAAATAAACAAAACTAACAAAAAACTTACAAAAAGTATGAAACAAGTTTTAAATTCAAATTCAAAAAAGTGTTATCGAGTAACAAGAAACCCTGGATAGGCTTTAATTATCATTTTGAGTGGAGTCTACTTGTTTTTTTTTTCAGAACTGTTCCATGGCCCACCTTCATACTGAATTTACATAAATGACCTATGGGCAGAAATTTGCACGCGCGCAAAATCAGTTTGAATTCAAAATTCGCGTGAAAAAGGCTTTACCGAGTAACAAGAAACTGTGGATAGACTACAATAATGATTTATTAGTATAGTTAGTATATTTAATTAGCATAGTTTTTTTATTATGAACTGTTTCATGGCCTAACTCCATACGGAATTTACATAAAAGACCTATGGGCAGAAATTTGCACGCGCGCCAGAATCAGTTTGAATTCAAAATTCGCGCCAAAAAGGCTTTACCGAGTAACAGTAAACTCTGGAAAGACTACAACAATGATTTATTAGTATAGTTAGAATAGTATAGTTAGTTTTTTTATTATGAACTGTTTCATGGCCCAATTCCGTACTGAATTTACATAAATGACTGGCTGGCCTCAGGGCAGAAATTACGTTCTTCCGTGACGGAAGGACGGGAAAACAGTAAATTATTCAATGAAGTACAACGCACTAGCGGACGAGAAGGGGTGAGAAAAGTGGAATCCCCCCTCTTTGGCAATTTCACAGCGTAGAGTTTGTTCCCTATTGTGTATGTAAAATAACCTGAAAACTGCCTATTCCCCCTCTTTGGTAAAATTCCCCTCCCTTTGGAGGATTAGCTCGATCGCCAGTGAGGTACAACCAACAACAAAGTTACAGTCGATGCACCTCGGCGGACGAGTCAATTCCCCAAAGGAAGGGAAATGTCTTCAGAGAGGGGGGAATTGGCAGACAATAAGCTATTTTACCTACGCCTTAAGAAACAAATTCTTCTATTCGGAACTGCCAAAGAGGGGGGAATTCCACTTTTCCGTTCTTCCCTCGTTCGCTAGTGCCTCGGCGGACGAGTCAATTTCCCAAAAGGAGGGTAATGTCTTTGAAGTAAAGGGAATTACCCGTGTTGGGATTATTTAGTCTGCAACTTGAAAAACGAAGTTTACTTTTTGGAACTTTGAAAACAAGGGAATTCCCACTGGCGGACAAGCCAGATCTCCAAAAGGATGGGAATTTTTCCAAAGAGGGGGGAATTAGCGAAAATCAGGCCGTTTTGCCTACACCTTAAAGGACAAACTCATCTTTTTGAAACCGCCAAAGAGGGGGGGGGGTTCAACTTTCCCTCCAATTCTCGTCCGCTAGTGGGAACTCCACTTTTGTGTTCACCTCTCTTTCGCTGTTGAATCCATGGTCTGGCCCCGTGTCTGATAGAAATAATGGGTTATCTTTATAGTCCTGTTTTTTTGTCTATGTGCGTTCCGAGACGTCTTGAGAAAGGTTCAACCTTTTTGGTTCTAAAACTTTCGGAACACGTAGCGAATTCAGTACGGAGGTGAGCCACGAAACAGCTGAAAGAAACCAGTATACTCAGTTTAACACACAACTAATTTGGTCATGGAATAATTTACGATAAGAAATTTCATTCAAATGTTTCTTTCGTCATGTTTCAAATATGCGAGGAAATTAACAGATGAATTTTTTAAACAAAAAGATAAAAAAATTAATCTTTTTTCAAAAAAATTCAAACACGACGAAACCTTACCAGAATACTATTTTTATACGTGTCTGGAGTCTGGTACACCTTTCTGGAGAAGATTATCTTAACCGACGATAATATACATTTTCAGATGTTGGTTCATTGATTTAGATCATACTTAACTGATTTGAGAGCTAGCCAATTTCTGAACCCTAAATTAAGGTATCAGATTATAAAAAATATTTCTACGGACCCCGTACGAAGATTGCATACGTGAAAAGTTTTTTTCAATAAGAAACCTGAACAAGCTTTATAATAAGCCAATCTGAAGAATAATCCATTCGAATACTTGATAATCCAACTCACTGGCAGACTCAAACCTCCAAAGGGAGGGGAATCAGTGGAATTTGTGTCATTTTACCTACACCTTAAGGAACAAACTCTACGTTTGAAGATTGCCAAATTGATGGAATTCCACTTTTTCCTTCCCTTCGCTAGTCATCCATATTAACTTAATGCATAAGAAGCCCACGGAGTTCACCTTGATTTCATTATCTGCACGTGTGTACTGCTGATTATGCAAAAAAATCAATCTCCGGTTTACAACCAAAGAAAACGTATGCGTGAGACTTTTCTCTTCAGTGTCAGTTGCATACGACATTTTGGAGTTTGGGCAACCGTAAAAATGGGAATTTTCTAGGAGATTGAAATGCACACCAAAATATGTTTTGAATTCAAATTGCGCGCCAAAAAGTTTTCAAATCAACATGAACTCCTACTCAGACTATACCCGGACGCAGATATAGACGGCACTAGCAGACGAGAAGGGGTGGGAAAAGTGGAATATCCTCTCTCTTTGGCGTTTTTAAAGAGTAAAATTTGCTAGTATGTAAAATGTCATACTTTCCGCCAATTCCCCCCTCGCTGAAGAATTTTCCTTACTTCGGAGATTTGTCTCGTCAGCCAGTGTAGACGGGATCTGCGGGTACATATGTAGTAGTGCTTGCGGAAGAGCTAATCCTCCAGAGGGAGGGGAATTTCGTCAAAGAGGGGAGAATTTTTCAGTTTCAGGCCCTTTTACCTACATTTGCGGGAACAAATTCTACTTATTGAAAACGCCAAAGAGGTGGAATTCCACTTTTCCCACCTCTTCTCATCCGCTAGTGTATACAGTAGTAGTGAGAGTAGGGATATCCCTAGAGGGCATAATCATTAATCCGATATAACGTTATCATGGGCAGATAACGAAGTGCCTATCTGAAGAAAAACCAGCTGACAGAAATAATCTATTTTATTTGGAAGAAAGTGAGATTTCCGGAATCCGAAATCTTGAGTTAAACTGGAAATTGGAAAATTACTGTAGTTGTTTGTATAACTATACAGAGGTTTTGTTGATAGCCGAAAATTTTTTGGCGCGCAGTTTGAATTCAAATCTGTTTTTTGGCGTGTTTTCATGAAATCAAGAATGAATTATTTTTCACCTAACATTTGGACAACATAAATGATAAATGCGCTTAATTCATTGCGTACGTTCGTAACCGACCCCCAACGTAACTTTGTATAACAAGAAACCCTGACCAAACTATAGCAGGGGAGACGGGGTTGACTCCGCAGCTGGTGATGTTTCAAAATCACAAAAAATTATGGTAAAATCTCAGGAAAATGCGCGCGCATTTGAAATCGCTTACCAATTGAGAATGCTAGATGTGCGGTCTTTCAAAATAGGGGATGAATTGGTAGAAGTTATACGTCTGACAGACTTTTATTAGAAAATCTGGTCTGTAAAACTCGGATCACCACAAGAATCAGATTTTTTCCAATTTTGGATTATGACGGAATAATTCATAAAATACGAAAAAACGTGTTTTCGATTAAAAACTAAGAATCCAAAATTCCAAAATTTTGAATTTGTCAAATAAAAATGTTCATTTGGGTTTAAAAATTGAAAACAAATTAAGAAAGTATGTTATTATTCATCATATTAATTATTAATTGCATGATATTGGTTTTCCAACCGTTATAACACTTGATGCACATATTTTATCTATGTAATACACTTTTGTTTATCCGTGTTCGTTTTCATAAGCCAAAATTCGAAAAAATTTGAATCTTGTGTGCGGATAGTTTTACAAATCAGGATTCTAATAGAAGTCTGTCAGACGTATAAGTCATTTTACCTACACCTTGAGCAGCAAACTCTTCTTCTTGGGGGAATTCCACTTTTCCCTCTCCTTCTCGTCCGGTAGTGCGGAGACGGATACGAGTTGACTCCGGAGCTGGTGATGTTTCAAAATCACAAAAAATTATGGTAAAATCACAGAAAAAAGCGCGCGCATTTGAAAGGCTATTCAATTAAAATGGCTAATTATGTTCGGTCTCTCAAAATAGGGGATGAATTGGCAGAAGTTAGGTCATTTTACCTACACCTTGAGGAGCAAACTCTTCTTTTTTGGGGAATTCCACTGTTCCTTCTCCTTCTCGTCCGCTAGTGGACACGGAGACGGAGACGAGTTGACTCCGGAGCTGGTGATATTTTAATATTCACAAAAATGTAGGTAAAATCACGGAAAATTATGGTAAAATCACAGAAAAAAGCGCGCGCATTTGAATTGTTTATCAATTGCAGAAGAGTAGATGTGCGGTCAACGACGGAACTCATCAGCCTACTGTATCCACATATTTTGGCGCGCAATTTGAATTCAAATCTGTTTTGGCGCGCTTTCAAATTTTCGAGCATTTGGACAGCATACGAAAATTGCACAACAACTCTTTGCATACAGGCGTAACCGGCCCCACAAAGTTGAATTTTGATTAATAGAAACCTTGGCCAATACGCCATTAGCGGGCGAGAAGGGGGGGGGGGACGATGGAATTTCCCCCCCCCCCTTTGGCGATTTCAAAAAGGTAGAATCTGTTCGCTAAGGTGTAGGTAAAATTACCTGAAAACTGCCAATTCCCCATTCTTTGACAAAACTCCCCTCCCTTTGGAGGTTTGACTCGGCCCGCCTGTGCAACACGCTATACTTCACCTGAACACGCTGCTAACACTGTCGGAGGAGATAATCTTCCAAATTAAGGGAAAATTCTCCAAAAACGGGGAATCAGCAATTTCCAGGCCTATTTACCTACACCTTGGGGAACAAATTCAGGTTTTTTGAAAATGCCAAAGAGGGGGAATTCCCCTTTTCCCTTCTGGTCCGCCCAGTGGCTGCTAAGCACCCGAAAATGTTCCGCCAAAAACCTCAGTTCGCTAATCAATTATGGGAGCACCAAATTTAGGGCTTTCCGCTTTCGGCTCTAAAGTTCAAAAACTCAAGCACCCGCAGCCAATGGATCGGCTTTTTCAAAGCCAAATGTTCATATACTATATATCTTTCTCTAATAATTGGGAGCCTTGATATAGCCTCAGTAAGTTTTTGGCGCGCAGTTTGAATTCAAATATGGTTTTGGCGCGCTTTCAAATTTTCGAGAAATAAAATCTTAAAGGATATTTTGGACAACATACAAAAATAGCGCTTAATTCATTGCATACTGTCGTAACGGGCCCACGAGATTCATATTTTATAACAAGATTCCCTCACCAAGCTACATATGTATATTGTGAAATATAGCTTGGTGATGGTATCCTGTAACTAAAATAGATTTTGATAAACCGTGTGCAAGGAATTTATGCTATGCAAAAGCCATCAGAAAAAAAATTACTGAATTTTGAAAGTGCGCCAAAAGCAGATTGAATTCAAACTGCGCGCCAAAAAGTTTTTGATTAACAAGAAACCCTGGATAGGCTATACTGAGATAATATTGCCGCCGGGCTATATTAGAGACGTGTACTCAAATCGTTCATGAAAGGGCACTGGGAATGGGAACATGCTAGTCTTCCAAAGGGTGGGGAAATTTCCTCAAAGAAGGTGAAACGGCAGTATTCAGGCTATTTTTAACTTGGGAAACAACTTCCACTTTTTGAAACCGCCAAAGAGGGGGGGGATTAAATTTTTCCCACCCATTCTCGTCCGCTAGCGTGAGAGGGCTCATGAATAATCAAGCGCGATATTGAACGATATATGTAGAAAGCTTACCTTCACTCACTATACGAATTTCGTGAAATATCTAATTTGACCCATCGTGAAATATCTACTTTGACCCATCGTGAAATATCTAATTTGACCCATCGTGAAATATCTAATTTGACTAATTTTGTGAAACTCTTACTAAAACGAAACTTTCACATGTTTCACACACCTACATACATAACTTAAGCAGTAACTTGAGCGCTGGTCCTTAATGTTATTGAACAAGAGAAAACAACTCAAGATTTTGTTATCATAATCGCAAAACTGTGATTGATGAAGCACCTTGGAAAAAACTTTTATAGTGAGTTCAAATAGGAGACCACTACCATGGAAAGTTTATTGATACACTTACATTAAGTTATAGTGAGTGAGTGAGTGAGTGAGTGAGTGAGTGAGTGAGTGAGTGAGTGAGTGAGTGAGTGAGTGAGTGAGTGAGTGAGTGAGTGAGTGAGTGAGTGAGTGAGTGAGTGAGTGAGTGAGTGAGTGAGTGAGTGAGTGAGTGAGTGAGTGAGTGAGTGAGTGAGTGAGTGAGTGAGTGAGTGAGTGAGTGAGTGAGTGAGTGAGTGAGTGAGTGAGTGAGTGAGTAAGTGAGTGAGTGAGTGAGTGAGTGAGTGAGTGAGTGAGTGAGTGAGTGAGTGAGTGAGTGAGTGAGTGAGTGAGTGAGTGAGTGAGTGAGTGAGTTAGTGAGTGAGCGAGTGAGTGAGTGAGTGAGTGAGTTAGTGAGTGAGCGAGTGAGTGAGTGAGCGAGTGAGTGAGTGAGTGAGTGAGTGAGTGAGTACATAAACGTAGTTAAGCAACATCATTCACGCTGCTCCGCTGACATTATACATGCATGCACATGTAACTTGGATAAAATACGGATTAACTTGAACAGATTACTGAAAAGTCAAGCTTTGCTGTGCGTGGCTAACATTCCAGATATTTAATATTGACTAGAGTATAAACGGATGTCGGTATCCGCTTTACTTATGACAAACCACTATCGGACGAGAAAAGGAGGGAAAATTGAAGTTCCCCCTTCTTTGGCGGTTTCAAAAACTAAAGTTTGTTCTTTAAGATAAAGGTGAAATGGTGAGATTTCTGCCAATTCCCAACACTTTTGAAAAATTCCCCTCCCTTTAGAGGTTTTGCTCGTCCGCCAGTGTGGCAAGTACTAAACTATTCAATCAGAAACATACGATATGTCTCATAACAGAAGGGATATTAGTAAAGCATGTTCAATTGATTAGGATGCAGAATTCTGACTGACTGACTGACTGAATGGCTGCCTGAAAAATTGACTGGCAGACTGACTGATAAAAATGAATTGCATGGTATAGAATATCAACTTGGAAGGTGCGTTATGTTTGTATGTAGTTATG
>OZ038445.1:2494708-2507208 GCA_964036265.1 Daptonema setosum
GAGCCAAACCTCCAAATGGAGGGGTATTTTCCCAAAGAAGACGGAATCGGCAGAAATAAGGCCATTATACCTTCACCTTAGGTAACAAATTCCACTTTTTATAAACTTCAAAGAGGGGGATTTCCACTTTTCCCACCCATTTTCGTCCGGGAGTGGCCGGAAGTGAGAAAGATGCAATGCGGTCAAGCCATATACATATTTTTATCAGAAAGCAAGTTTCGCCTGTTTTTTTTTAAACTATATGTGAAAACCCAGTTTAAAAAATAAAAATAAATTGCGCCAAGAGCAGTTCTGGATAAAAAAATTACGTGCCAAAACTTTCTGTTGTGACAAAAAATAGTCTTGTATGAAAGAAATAATTGGAAGCTCAGTTTCTATGTATGCAACTAATCCGTATGTATTTGAAAACGTTTCAAGTTTTCAAGTTGTTTTATTTCGCATATAATAGGACTTACAAATTACGGATAACAAATTATACTATGCTGTAGAATCACTGAAATTATACGTTTTTAGTTTCAAAACTTTTCCCCAAAACTATTGCACGTTCTTTGATGGAAACTAGTCAAAAGCTATAAGAGACAAGGTTTTTACGGAACGAGGAGAAAAGTTGGCGCTAAAAGAAGCAAAAAAGATGAAACGCGGTTGTCACTGAAGAAGACGGATTAGGGACTGTACTAAGGCCGAAATCAAAAACGCGTGCTTATACAGCTTGGACTTGGTCAAGGTAGCTGGTTATAAAAAGTTATTTCCATGCACATTCATGCCATTGCTCTAGGGTTATGACTTACTTATTCATAATTTCTGAAGCTTCATTTAACTACGCCTACATTACTTCTTTCCATTACCCGATTTCGGGTTTGAAAAAATGTTAACCAAATAAATCAGGTAATGAAGAGAAATTTTTTAAAGTGATATTTTACAAAACGGCAGAAATCAGAACTCAGACATGTTTTACATCCTGGAATGGCAGCCGATCTATAACATATGTACTTACTTTCCAGTCAAGTTATTGGGTTATGATTTTTCCAAATCTCTGAAGCTCCATTTTACATTACTCGATTTCAAGTAAAAAAATCATAACCCGGTAAATCAACCAATGAAGAAAGAATTTCAACAATTGGTATTTTACAAAATGGCAGAAATCATAGAACGCAGATATACTTTACATCCTGAAATGGCATCCGATCAATAACATACTTACCTCCAGTCAAGTTATGATTTTTTCCAAACCTCTGAAGCTTCATTTTACATTACTCGATTTCAAGTAAAAAAATCGTAACCCGGTAAATCAAGCAATGAAGAGAGAATTTCATCAAGTGGAATATATTTTACAAAACGGCAGAAATCAGAACGCAGACATTTTACATCCTGGAATGGCATCCGATCTATAACATACAGTACTTAATTTCAAGTCAAGTTATTGGGTTATGATTTTTTCTAAACCTCTGAAGCTTCATTTTACATTACTCGATTTCGGGTTTGAAAAAATTTTAACCAATTAAATCAGGTAATGAAGAGAAATTTCTTAAAGTGATATTTTACAAAATGGCAGAAATCAGAACGCAGACATGTTTTACATCCTGGAATGTCATCCGATCAATAACATACTTACTTTCCAGTCAAGTTATTGGGTTATGATTTTTTCCAAACCTCTGAAGCTTCATTTTACATTATTCGATTTCAAGTAAAAAAATCGTAACCCGGTAAATCAAGCAATGAAGAGAGAATTTCATCAAGTGGAATATATTTTACAAAACGGCAGAAATCAGAACGCAGACATTTTACATCCTGGATTGGCATCCGATCAATAACATACATATCCCATGGGATAAATCGAGCCGACATATTGAAACACCACATTTATTACAAAAAACTGTGAAATCGCGCCAGCACAGTTTTCAGTTGGAAAATTCCAAACCCCAAAAATTTTCCTAGAATTTTTTCTAAACCAAAAATTTTTTGTCACCGAAAATAAATTCCATATGAAGTTTTACTGTCCGTTAACCCCCGATTACCTATCGTGGCGCGTTAGGCCCGCGCAGCGGTGATATTTCAGTGGTTATCCACCTTAGTATGCGGACATGAAATTTCGCGTTTGGAAAAAATTCTAGAATTTTTTTTGGATTTTGGAAATATGCTCAGGTCCATGCGTACGGTTTTTCGTTCGAAACAATTGCGAGAAAAGTGTTGCAAGTTTCAGAAAGCCTAAGTAGGTTAATTGTTGCATATGCATTTTAACAGAAGTACGAAGAAGAATATGAAAGTCAAACAGTATGAAACAGTAGGATATGAGGCTAGAAACATATGGGGTTGTATGGGTTTCAACAGAACTCAAGAAAACTCACAGAAAGATTCAGAAAGGTTCGCTTTGTTTGGCCTACCCAGTATCAAACATGAAACATAGAAAGAAAGAAAAAAAACAGTAATTTTCATGACTAACAAGGATTGGAAAAAGATGTCAAGAAAACATGGTGTGGCCAATGAGTTTGAGTTCGAAGTTTCCGAAGAAACGCCATCTGAAACTGACTAGATCCGGGCTGGACTCCATGATTTGAAACAGTTGGTTTCTCATAAGACAGTAAATCAGATTAAGTAAATTATCATTTTTAGTTAGGGGAAAACTAGCTAAAAAATTTATTTTCATGACTACATAACATGAATTATAAAAACAAGTCAAGAAAACATGGTGTGGCCATTGAGTTTGAGTTCGAAGTTTCCGAAGAAACGCCATCTGAAATTGACTAGATCCGGGCTGGACTCGATGATTTGAAACAGTTGGTTTCTCATATGACAGTAAATCAGATTAAGTAAATTATCATTTTTAGTGCGGGAATGAATGAAATTTTTTAAATGAAATTCAAAGCTTCTCAAGGGTATTTCAAACTACAGGGTGGTCCAAAAAAACGAGAACACTTTGAAGCTGAATAACTCTTAGCAAAAAGATCTGATTTAAATGAAATGCGAGTATTAATGCGTGGTGGCCGCTGTGATAGTCCGATCACCTTGGTTTTTTGTTTTTTTCCTAAGTTAATATATGGATGATAATACCTGAAATTTTTTATCAAATCTGATTTCTGTGCCGAGAGTTATTCAGCTTCAAAGTGTTGTCATATTTTTGGACCACCCTGTATATTTAGAGTGCAATTTAGTATGATCTGATGGAAACGTATGTTCAGCCCACTTGCATTCAATTTACATACAAACGCATGAATACGTGTACACATCATCACAATAAAAAGGGGAGGGAAAAGTGGAAATCCCCCCTGTTTGGTGGTTTCAAAAAGTGGAGTTTGCTTCTTAAGGTGTAGGTAAAATGGTCTGATTCCTGCGAAATTCCCCTCTCTTTGAAAAGATTCCCAGCCCTTTGGAGGTTTGGCTCGTCTGCCAGTGCATTCTGTACATACAAACGCATGATATGCATGAATACGTGTACGTACACATCATATAACCGAATTATGAATTATGAATGTACATAGGCGAATGTGTGAATGAATGAAATTTCACTCATATAATACAATACATCGGTTTGGGCGCTCATGGGAATATAGCTTGGTCAGGGTTTCTTGTACACTGGATCCATGAAATTTAATATGTCAGTTGTATGCCAAAACACCTGAAAATGAACAGTGTACTATTTAATTAAATGTATATCGCCTATTTTTAAGATTAAGAGAAATAAAATTTTTATGTATCATATTTTTGGTTGTTTGCAAAAGAGGAAAGAAAAATCATCTCATCACGCAACTGATTGTGCATGTAAAAGGTTTCTTTTGCCCGGGTTTCTTGTTGCTGAGAGAGTTTTCGACCTGAGACAGTAGCGGGCTTCGAATTTCGGTCTCCTGATATAGCCTAGCCTACATATATATACAAAGGTTCTTGTTAGCCAAAAACATTTTGGCGCGAATTTTAAATTCAAATTTCCTTTTGGCGCGCCTACAAATTTTCGATAAATGAAATATTTTTCACATAACATTTGGACAACAGGCGACAATGGCGGTTAAATCCTTGCATACATACGTCAACGGTCCGCAAGATTTTTTTGATAAGTTCTGATCAATTTATCAATTGAAAATGCTGTACTGTTGTGGATATGCGTTTTTTTTTGTTAAACGTACATGACAGTATTTTCACGCCAAAATAAAATGGGTTTCATGCATAACAGAGTGTGACCTCCTCCCACTAGCGGACGAGAAGGGGTGGGAAAAGTGGAATTCCCCCCTCTTTGGCGTTTTCAAAACGTTTAATTTATTCCCTAAGGTGTAGGTAAAATTGCCTGAAAACTGTCAATTCCCCCTCTTTGGGAATATTCCCTCGTCCGTCAGTGCCTCCTCCTCATAGACCCCAGCCGGCGTAGAATTGAATGGCATACATGAAAATGCGATATAAATAAGATAAAAAACTGAAACAGAAAATAAATAACATACGTGGAAAACGGACGTTGCAGAAACGAAAAAAAAACAATTTGAATGTTTTTTTCAGCCAGATTCGTAAATAAAAACCGAACTATAAAAATGGACTGTGGGACTTTATAAACGGGGGAAAACGAAAAATCTACCTTTGGAAACGAGGAGGTTGTCCCTAGGCCCCATATGGCCAGCCGGTACATAGAATACATACGTTCAATTGACATTAAACTTACCCGTAAGTATGTCAATAAAGATAAACTCGTAGATTTACATAATAAGGTTCAACTCAAACTTCAATTTCAAACCAAATATTTCAGCCTTTTGGAAATATCACTCTCTGCTGATCGTCAAACAAATTCGATAGAAACTCGAAAGTACGAGATACCGTAAGAAATATTAGCGTCATGAACGGCTATCTAAATGGCATGGAACACTTGATAAAAACATTTCGGGATTCTAGTACAAAAACACTGCTAATCTTTTCCTAAATACATAAATGATGACGCGAAATTTTCTTACTCTCACTTTTCCCTCGTGTGATTTGTTTCAACCCCTTTCTCAATTTAATAGTATAACGAACTGTGTAGATTATGTAGGTTGAAAATACCCAGGTAGTGGATAAACTATCTACAAACTTTCCAGTTTGGACCAACCAGAATCAATCAATGTTGTATCTTATTATCTTCGAAGTCATGTTTATTAGATCCAGGTCGATGGCGGACGAGCTGACCCTCCAAAGGGAGGAAATTTCCGTCAAAGATGGGGGGAATTTGCAATTTTCAAGCCATTTTACCTATTTCTTGGGGATCAAAATTCTACTTTTTGAAATCCCCAAAGAGGGGGGATTCTGCTTTTTCCATCCCTTCTCGTCCGCTAGTAATCCAGGTAACCATGACGAAATCTCATTAGTGTTAGTCTCTTTGCTGTTAACCTTTTCCCGATGACTGTCATATCGGATAAAGTGCATTTTCGATTGATTAGGACACAAAATTTGATTTTGCCGCCTATTTTTAACCACAGCAAAAAATATTCAGATGCAAAGAGATCACTGAGACACGCCTAAAGTAATCTGAATTAGGATTTTGCGATTTCAAGATTTTCAAGATATCAAAAGGGAGGGTTAAAAATATGAATAATGAATAATGCATCTTAATCCCTTGATAATACAATAAAATACAATTAGTGATAAAGAATATGTATTCTATTTGGCCCCTGAGATTGTCTTAGACTATGTTTGTCTGGCTTATGGCCCCTAATTGAGAGCGAGTTTTCGACGCCTGGTAGAGATCGGTTAAGATATTTTATTATAACAATTTATTTATAAAGCCAACACACACATTTTGCCGCCAAAACCGTGTGCAAAACTATTCACCAATGAAACAGCTAATTTAGAGGAAACGCTTGTAAAAAACACATTAAAATGCTGGTTATGAAAAGTTGAGTTGTGAGCTGTGCCTGATGTTTCACAAGTGAGTGGCGTGTGTGGAGGCTTTATGAAATTTTTATGCATTGAATCAAGCGTTATGTTCGTAAGATACGTATGTTATCTAAATATCACGTAAAAATATTTTTCAGCATTGAGAACGCGCGCGAAAACCAGAATAGACTTGAATGTGGACGCCAAAAACTTTCCGCAAAAAACGACTATTTACATAAAAAAAAACTTGATAAAATTAAGTCATTTAATTGCAGTTTTTAAGTCAATAATTCAGATTTTTTATAACTGCGTGTTAAACTTTCCACATCTCTGGGAAAGATAATTCTAAAACAAAAAATAATCACAAAATAATGTACGGAATAGAAAAAAATGGCGCTCACTCTAATTCAGTACATAATAAAGGTTGGTCTCTACATATTCAATTTAGGCGTTAAGGGTGCTTTCAGAGTAAAAAGGAAAGTAAAAGGGAAAGTAAAACGGAAATTAAAATCTGTAAACCAATTGACCGGAAAGTCAATTTTGTTCCCGAAATTTTGTTTTCAGTCAATAGGTTTACAGATTTTACTTTCCGTTTTACTTTCCTTTTTACTCTGAAAGCACCCTAACTAAAATAAAGTCGTAAGATTATTTGCGCTCACGGTTTCAATTAATAAAGGCCACCGGTAGAGGGCACTGGCCAGTGACTGGCGGACGAACGAAATTACCAAAGGGAGGGGAATTTCTCCAAAGAGGGGGGAATCATAAAAAATTCTGCCATTTCACCTACACCTTAACTTAATGAACAAATTCTACTCTTTGAAACTGCCAAAGAGGGGGGAATTCCACTTTTCCCTCCCCTTCTCGTCCGCTAGTGGTAGAGGGTAATAACTCTACACCTCCAACCGATATCATTCGGTTATGATAAACCTTTCTAAAAGTTGTCATGGGATAACCCGTTTTATCAGCACCACAAAACAACTAAAATTGTACCTTTCGTCGTGTTCAGAATGTACGGAATGAAGCTTTACAAAAAAAATTGCAAACGGTATAAATAGCGAAACATTATAAATAGCCTAATAAAGTAATAAAAAGTAATTTTTTTTAAATGAATGTGCAATAAAACACGATTTTTATGAAGTTTGAGTTGAGTTTTATCGTTTTATAATTTCGTGAGGCCACTGGCGGACGAGTCAATCTTCCAAAATGAGGATTTTTTTCTCAAAACGAATAAATTATCAGTTTTAAATCTTTTTACCTACACCTTAAGAGAAAATTTTTATTTCCGAAATTGCCAAAGAGGGGGAACCATTTTCTCCCTCGTCCGCTAGTAAATGCTGCCCTGGGTTTTTATGGTATGTGATGCATGAACAGTATGAAGCAACTTTAATTAAATTAGCCATTTGTTTGGTAATAAACAGAGGCTTTCGGTTAATGCGAATTTATAGTTTATTACTATTCAACTAAAAACTGTGAAATCAGAATGTGAGTTATTGTTCGATACAATTTTGTATTGAATTGAAACATATGTACATATCATGTTCGGACAATTGGTTATTAGAGAGAAATCGGTAGTTATTTAGCTGTCCACCAGGTTGAATATTTTGTATCGAGGCGACAAAGAATATTTGTGAATGTTATTTATTCAATTCATGTTCCTATCAATGTGTGAGTGATTATAAAAACGAGCTATTTAGCATGATAATTCAATAACTGAACCGATGATTAAAATCCTCGGAATCCAAAATTCAAAAATATGTTTTGGAAAACTTTAAATTAACGTACGAACGAAAAAGATGCCGAACCAAGATTTCACATCCACAAAGGAGGGGCGAGTAGTAATGGAATTGTTATTCTGAAACTTTCGTACTTCGGACATAAAAGTTTTGTTATGCAGGGCTGGTGATAGAGTGGGTTAGGGGGACAAATTTTAAGGGTGCTTTCAGAGTAAAAAGGAAAGTAAAAAGGAAAGTAAAACGGAAAGTAAAATCTGTAAACCTATTGACTGAAAACAAAATTTCGGGAACAAAATTGACTACCCGGTCAATTGGTTTACAGATTTTACTTTCCGTTTTACTTTCCTTTTTACTTTCCTTTTTACTCTGAAAGCACCCTAAAGCTGTTAATGAAATTTGAATTGCCATGCCAGGTGGCAGCTATGTACATAGTTTTATGATCCTGGGTTAAATGCCATGACAAAGCGAGCTGATTTCGACGCTTACAGTCATAAAACAGAAACAACAATCATTATATAAAAACATTGGTCATTTATTATGTTAGTAGTTTGATGCTGTAGAAGTACAGGGTGTCCCATCTAAAAGTTACGTTTTGTTTTTTCTCTAATAATTGTTTTAATTAACCGATTTTAAAGTTTTATGCGGCATATGAAAGGAAAAATATGACATAATTTTTCGACTTTTAAAATTTTGAAATCGATTATTTACACCAATTTTTATACAAAATCTACGAAAGTACCTTATTTTCACTCAAAAATCAGCCATTTATTCCTGCATATCACACATAAAAAAGAACTTAATGGATTTTCCTGGTTAACGCCAACACAATCAGGTAACCGCAATTTAAATTACATGTGAAACAAACCAGAAAAAGCCTATTTAATGCTTAACTTGATCAGCACCCCTTTACATGCACAGTTCCCAGCAATGCGCATGCTCTGGACGTGATACCTCAGAATTGCCCTCACTTGCATTAAAGGTACGATAAATTCTTTTTTTTCCGTTAGGACACATGACCTTTTAGACATTTCACAGATCATTATCAATGTTTTTGAAGCAGTGGACCTAGGAATTTTCAGTTGCTATAAGCTCAGGCTGTCTTCCACTGAGCTGAGGGCAATTCTGAATAATAACGTCAAGAGCATGCGCATTGTTTGGAACTGTGCATCTAAAGGGGTGGTGATCAACGATCAAGTTAAGCATATAATAGGCTTTTTCTGGTATGTTTCACATGTAATTAAAGTTGTGGTTACCTGATTGGAACGACGTTATTCAGGATATTTCACTATATTCTTCTTTCATGTGCCATATACAGGAATAAATGGTAGATTTGTTTTGTGAAAATAAGGGACTTTTGTAGATTTGGCATAACAATTGGTATACATAATCGATACAAAATTTTAGCGATTGAAAAAATTTGTCATAAATTCTTTTCCATATGCCACATAAAACTCTGGAATCGGTTTATCATAACAATTATTAGAGCGAAAATAAAACTTTTAGATGGGACACCCTGTATTTTCGACCTGAGTGACTGAGTGAGTGAGCGAGTGAGTGAGTGATCATGAAAAAGAGCTGATTATTTTAACCTTTCAACCTTATTTATATTTTTTTCTGTAACATTTTTGAGCACAAAATTTGAGTTTTTGTTCGTGGTCAACGGCGCACAGAATTCTGTTTACAGTGATTCTACTCTGCAGATATTGGTAATCAACTGTTTGTATGGTGTCTAAGAGACATGTGAGAATGATTTTTCATCGAAAATTTAGGGATTATTGGATAGGCAATATGCATGGTACTCCAACCCAACTTGTTCAGGTATTTCACGGTCGAAATTCAGTTAATTTTACTGAAAATTTTTTTTGCTAATGTTTTTACTTTACGAAAAGTTTCTGAGAGAGACACATTCTCAAAAAACATTGACCACATGTACAATGTACATACTGAAAGATACATTGGCATAAAGTTTCACATTATATTTGACATAATGGACTACGGTATGTAGAATATCTAATCGCCGGTAAACACATAACAGGTCATGATTAATGTGGGCCAATAAACCGCTTACCAAAGGCATACAGTATGAGTGCACGGCAGTGAGTGAGTGAGTGAGTGAGTGAGTGAGTGAGTGAGTGAGTGAGTGAGTGAGTGAGTGAGTGAGTGAGTGAGTGAGTGAGTGAGTGAGTGAGTGAGTGAGTGAGTGAGTGAGTGAGTGAGTGAATGAGTGACTGAGTGAGTGAGTGAGTGAGTGAGTGAGTGAGTGAGTGAGTGAGTGAATGAGTGACTGAGTGAGTGAGTGAGTGAGTGAGTGAGTGAGTGAGTGAGTGAGTGAGTGAGTGAGTGAGTGAGTGAGTGAATGAGTGACTGAGTGAGTGAGTGAGTGAGTGAGTGAGTGAGTGAGTGAGTGAGTGAATGAGTGACTGAGTGAGTGAGTGAGTGAGTGAGTGAGTGAGTGAGTGAGTGAGTGAGTGAGTGAGTGAGTGAGTGAGTGAGTGAGTGAGTGAGTGAGTGAGTGAGTGAGTGAGTGAGTGAGTGAGTGAGTGAGTGAGTGAGTTTTTTTGTGTGAATAAATATAAATTTGTAAAACTTATAGTTTGTCATAACTAAATCACGGCCAAGCACTAGCAGATGAGCCAAATCTTCAAAGGGAGGAGAATCTTACCAAAGAGGAGGTGAATTCGCAGAGTTTAGGCTATTTTACCTGTACCTTAAGGAACAAACACGATTTTTTGAAACTGCCAAAGAAGGGGGAATTCAAATTTTCATTCCCCTTCTCATCCGCTATTTCGGCCCAGACTCCCTGGCTACACTATCAGCAAGATTCAAATAACGAACGCCATGATATGTTTCCGGGACTCTGGTATTTATGGTACCGGAAAAACGGCGGTCTGGTAGAGTTTACTGATCGGATATGGAAATATCATTGGAAATCGGATATGGATATGATAGATATATACATATATAGATAAACTATCGGATATGGAAATGATGACAATATCATTGGTATAGCCAATCCATAGTTTCTTTCTTCACGTTCACATGTGAATTCAAATCAGTCCTTGTTTTTTCGAAAAATAATATTTTTTCACTTCACATTTGTACAAATCGCTGAATTATTTTAATTCTGTGTAGAGATTCTTGAGAATCAAAAAAAATCGAAGAGTGATGGTTCTGAAAACTTTGAATCATTAGCTGCATCAAATAGAATATGAAAGAAACGACATGGTTTTAAAAAAATATAAGTTTTTTTACAAACAGCCGTGAAATTGCAATGATAACAAAAACAGTTTTAATTCAAATGCGTGGTAGAACTCTCAAAACAAGAAACGTTTGTTAGTCTATTGCTACACAAATAACTAAAGTCTGGTCACATTTTCTCGTTACTCCGAACAGTTTACCGTAATCTTTTTGGCGCGTATTTAAATTTCGGCGCGCGTTCAAATTTATTCAAAAATTTTAACTGTTCACATTACACTCGTATAACATATTATTAAACATGCCCAACTTAATAATCGTTCAGTCTAAGGTTTTCAGGAAAATAATTAGTAACAAGATACCAACGTACCAAAGTAACAACCCTAACCGAGCTATAGTAATTCTCTCAAACGACCGTGAAATTTCAATGATAACAACAACAGCCATATCAAATAATATCTCCATTGTTTTCCATTTTGTGGGTCATTTCCGAAATTAATGGCATCCATTGGCCGAAAGAGTGGCGAAATTTCATCAACTTGAATCAACGAACGCATCCAAAATCAGTTCGAATTCAAAATGTATGCATGCCAAAACTCTTATAGCCAAAAAAGCCATATGTAGTTGATAACAATAACAGCCATATCAAATAATATCTCCGTTGTTTTCCATTTTGTGGGTCATTTCCGAAAGTAATGGGACCCATTGACCGAGTGAGTAGCAGTTTTTCATGAAACTTATTGCAGGCAAAATCAGTTTCGAATTCAAAATTCGTGCCAAAACTCTTATAACCAAAAAAACCATAGTTAGGCTATTGCTACTAAAATTATTAACGAATTTTCAACGATAACAATAACAGCCATATCAGATAATTTCTCTATTGTTTTCCATTTTGTGGGTCATTTCCGAAATTAATGGCACCCGTTGGCCGAAAGAGTGGCGATTTTTCATGTTTCCCCGTGATTAATGAGTAGCCAATGGGGCGGCAAATTGCTTGTAATAGCTGATGGATATGACAGGTAAGGTGATTAATTGCGGGTAATTGAAATACAAATGGACGAAATATTTGAGAGTTGTGAAATGAATGAACAATGAAAAGGGTAAATGAAGAAGTAAACCAAAGGAATAAGAAGTGAAAGTGAACGATGAAAAAATGAACAAAAAGAACAACAGTGTACAAAAAAACGAAGAAAATAAACAGAAATGAACAACAATGATCGAAGAATGGAACAAATATTTAAATATTGGACAACGAAAAAAATGAATAGTGGAAAAATAGTAAAAACAATGAACAATGAAAATGTGAATTATGTACATTAATGGGAATGACTTGTAATAGCTGATGGATATGACAGGTAAAGTGATTAATGGCCAATAATTGAAATACAAATGGACGAAATAATTGTGAAAATAGAAAGATAGAGAGAGCCATGAGAGCACTAGCGGACGAGAAGGGGGAGTGGAATTGCCCATTCTTTGGCAGTTTAAAAAAGTTCAGTTTTTTTCTTAAAGTGTAGGTAAAATGGCAATGAAAACTTCGAATTCCCCCTTCTTGACGAAATTCCCCTCCCTTTGGAGTATTAGGTCGTCCAAGAGAGGGGGAATTCCACTTTTCCCTCCCCTTCTCGCCCGCTAGTGAATTGAGATATATGTAAGTGCGGATTAATTAGTTGAAATGGGCCAATTGTGTGCAATAGGTATAGCTTTCTCGATCGGTCAATAGATTAAATTTGAATTCGCGCCACTTTT
>OZ038445.1:2512208-2527208 GCA_964036265.1 Daptonema setosum
TTAATTTTTCAGAATTAAAAACCCCCTCTTTCAGCGTAATCAAACTGTACTAATATACATTTAAAGGGTAGTCGATTTCGGTTCGTGGAACAGTTACAGTAGTTGTATGTATACCAGTTATTACAGCGTTCACAGTTACAATAATAGACCTACAAAAAGCGAAATATACCAACAACAAAAAACTAAAATTAAGACCTTGATTAAATGATTGAAATATTTTTTTTAATTTGAAGTCATAAACCTGATGCTGACGGGTGTACTATAGGAATAATGGAAATGGCACCCAAACGTGTAAAGTCTGGTTTCTCGGTACTTCGAAATTTGTACCGTAATCCTTTTGGCGCGCATTTGAATTTCGGCGCGCGTTCAAATTTTTTCAAAAATTTCAGCTGTTCACACTACATTTGTATAACATATTATTGAACATGACCAACTTATTAATTGTTCACTATCAGGTTTTCAGGAAAATAATTAGTAACAAGATACCCTGACCAAGCTATACTATGTACACTCTTAACCGAGTTTGTTGTTTTTTTACTGAGAGTTTGCTGAATTTATACAAACTCTCAGTACTGATTGTCCTTGAGTATGAGTTTGTGATTTTCAACTAACACTTTGTGGTTTTTCAACAAACTCCAATAGAAACGAGTTTGTTGTTTTTCACTAATTAGTTTGTTATTTAAAAGAACTACAAACTCTGTTTGTAGTGGTTTCGTGAAGTGAATTACGAGATTTTTCAATGGTTTTTACGAGCCGGATTGATATTCACATGCGATTTGTTAGGAAACGCTGCAAAACCAGAGTCTCAACAAGATTTCTAGCTCTTCACGAGTGAGTGATTAGGAAAAATCCTAACTCAAATCATATGTCAAACAATTCATTGAACCAAAAACGTTTAATAAATTTTTGAATTGGTATTATAATGGTTTTCAATGCTTAAAATAATTTTGTCAGTTTATATATAGTTTAATGTCATTTTATGAATAAAATGAAAATAGAGCATACTCAATTGATAGGGAGACTAAAATCAAATGTGTGCCACAATGGTAAAACTTTCCAAGGGATAACAAGATATAGATTTTGTCGCAAAACTACGTACTCATGGCTACTACCAGACTATTCTGAATAAGGGTTTGTGAACAAAATCAAAGAACTCATCTGAGTCACGCGAGTTCACATTTAGTCGCTTTATCAACTGAGTATGGTATACACTGTAATCACATCGTAATGAATATTATGATCATGTACAATCGTCAGCGTATCGTACATGTTCTACCCCCTTTTTCAAAACATAGTTTTTAAGTTGAAGAGATGAGATAAAAAGGAAAAATGGGAATTCCCGTTGCCACCAACAACAACAACAAAATCAAAAAATAAAATATTCATGTACATAAATAAATACAAAAGTCTGAATTCAATTCATAAATAAAACATTGTAAGGAGGCCAAGTGAACTAGTAGGTTACTCGAATCGGTTTAACACTGTTCTATCTTATATGAAAAGGCACAGTTGTTGTCTAATGATACACAAGATGAAATAAACAAAAAAGCATAATCAATTGATTAGAAGAATATACTTAAATTGAATGTATGCCACAGTGGTGAAACGTTTCCATGCATGAAATACAGTTTGGTATCACAATTCTGAATAAAGGTTTCGAGAAAAAACGCTTGGAAAAGTCATATCTGAATGGCCAGAAATTTATGTAATCGAGGATCACGGTAATCAGTAATCACAGTATGTATAATGGCATAAATTGTTAACATATGAAGTTATGGCATAATTTGTCAACAAAGGTTGAAGGATAATATTGGGAATTACTAATTGTGAGAGTATATGAGAGTTGTAAACAGTAACATTTGTTACAACAACAAAAATCAGAGATGGATATTAAAAGTCAAATTAAAAAAAAATCATTCTTAGCCGTTTTCTTAATTTTCCCAGAAAATGTTTAAAAAAATCTCATGCTTTCCTGTTAGGGTTTTACTGTTACAAAAAAACTTTGTTGGCTGCTTTCACACGTATGCATTGAATTATTTGCGATTCACGTTCGTTTCAGAATGGTATGTGAAAAATATTCTATTTCTCGTAAGTTTGAAAGCGCGCCAAAACCTGATTTGAATTCAAACTGCACGCCAAAACGTTTTTGGCTAACAAGAAACCCTAGATAGGTAATATCCCGCAATCAGTATTATAAAACGAGAGAAAGGTCATGAAATAGACAACTATAAATTAGCCTTAAGGTGTGTTAAATCAAATGAACGATGCATAAATGGCGTTACTGAGGGTAAAAAAACTTTTGTAGAGGCCGTCCGAGCAACCTGTTCATGCCATCTATTGTATTCTAGCAGTGTACTGGTTCCTATGCACGCAAGAAATAATGTTTCAGGGACGCCGGGTGCGTTTCTGCTTGCACATAAACAGACGGCTCGGATAAACTACAGTACGCCACTTCACACCGGTCACCTGATTCATGTCACCTTTAATTATGTGATCCGTGGCGACACCGACTTCTCGTAATCGACAACGGTGGATGTGAACTTTTCCAAGAATTTGAGCTGCAAAGAGAGAATTTTGTAAGTTATAGACTTTTTTCCAAGGCTCAGATGTCTTCTAATCCAAATGTATGATTATATATAAATATATTCAAAGTATAACTTTTATACATTTTGAGAACATGATTAAACTAAAAAAAAACAGTCTAAAAAGAAAGAATAATTAACAAGAAACCGACCTGACGGTGAAATTGACGTTGTTTGTCAAAAAGCCGTGCTTAGACATTCAACTGATTGCTGAAAAAATACACGGTTTGTTTTTGAACTATTAAATGTGAGATAAAAAGTAAAAATAGCTTGATTCTGATTTCAAAATACACATACAAATAGACAAAGTAATCATATGACGATGTGTAATGTTTCATCTGTCAATTACTGAGACTTTGTACCAAACGTAATGTTTCATCTGTCAATTACTGAGGCTTTGTACCAAACCACTAACCTTTTTGTGAAGTTTCACAAAATGGTTAGTAGTGCCCGATTTTCGGGAAGAAAATACACGTATACACAACAAACTATTTGTGAAAGCTGAAATCACAAACAGAGTTTGTTGAAAAAACAACAAACTCGGTTAAGAGTGTATGCATGGCATGGTAGTCCATTTGGTTGCGTGGAACAGTTTGGTTGTTTGCCACTTATTGGGCGGGCTATTCACCATTCATGAACTAATTGCGGGGTTATTTCATGGTTGAAGTTTTTATAATAATAACTTGAAAATTATGCCCACTTAGGCACTCATAAACTCAAGACTTCCTAAAATCAAAAAACCGAAATATAGAAAAAAATTATGGAAATGGCCACCCGAAACGTGTACTATGGTAGTCCATTTGGTTGCGGTGAACAGTTGGTTGTTTGCCACATTTGGTGCCATTCACTATTTTACGTACAAATGTTGATGCATACCACAACCCAAAAATATCGAGAAATACATCAAAATAACAAAAATTACATCAAAATATCAAGCAACATATCGTACGTCTGAAGTACCACAGAAATCTGTCAAGCATTTGTTTATGAACGTACATATACACCTGTAAAACTACTCTGGCACTGAAATTCAGATGACATGAACATCATGAACTTGTGAATCGACTCACTGACTCACTGACTTCCCGAGTCACTTACTCACTCACTCACTGACTCACTGACTCACCGACCCACTGACTCACTTAAACCGACTGACTCACTGACTCTCATCAGCTCATCCATGTTTCATATCAACATGATTGGCGTCGCGTTTTTCGTCATAAATGGTAGATGAAAGGACAAACGCCATTGTCTGGCGCCCTTGTAATGGCACATTATACTTTTATATAGACGTGAACGATATTGCGCGCGCGCGAAGATTTCAGCTTGGCAAACTTTTAAATTGACAAACATCATGGTCAGTTGACAAACTCCGAAACAGTTGAAACACAGATCGAAACTGTTGAGACACAGGTCGAAACAGTTGAAACACAGATCGAAACAGTTGAAAAACAGATTGACACAGTTAAAACATAGAAAAAAAAACAGTTGAAACACAGATCGAAACAGTTGAAACACGTATCGAAACAGTTGAAACACAAATCACAACAGTTGACACACAGATCGAAACAGTTGAAACACGTATCGAAACAGTTGAAACACAAATCACAACAGTTGAAACACAGATCACAACAGTTGAAACACATATCGAAACAGTTGAAACAAAAATCACAACAGTTGAAACCCAAATCACAACAGTTGAAACACAGACTGAAACAGTGGAAACACAGCTTTCGTATGTTGTCCACATCCACGTCCATAGCTTGATAAACTATGCGCGCCAGAATCAGTTTAAATTTGAATTGCGTGCTTTAATTCTTCAGTTACAAGAAACACTGGCATGACTATACATGTATGTAAGAACGGTTACGAAACAAAAATAGTTGCATTCCGTGGCCCGAAAAGCCTCTTTAATCGATTAAGCCTCGGATCGAAACAGTTGAAAACACAGATTGCGACAGTTGAAACACAGATCGAAACAGTTGAAAACACAGATCGAAACAGTTAAAAACACAGATCGAAACAGTTGAAAACACAAATCAGAACAGTTGAAACACAGATGGAAACTGTTGAAACACAGATTGACACAGTTAAAACATAGAACAAAACAGTTGAAACGCAGATCGAAACAGTTGAAACACAGATCGAAACAGTTGAAACACAAATCACAACAGTTGAAACACAGATCGAAACAGTTGAAACAAAAATCACAACAGTTGAAACGCAGATCACAACAGTTGAAACACAGATTGAAACAGTGGAAACACAGCTTTCGTATGTTGTCCACATCCACGTCCATAGCTTGATAAACTATGCATGCCAGAATCAGTTTAAATTTGAATTGCGTGCTTTAATTCTTCAGTTACAAGAAACACTGGCAAGACTATACATGTAAGAACGGTTGAACCGCTGATCGAAACCGTTGAGACACAGACCGAAACAGTTGAAACACAGATTGACAAAGTTGAAACACTGATCGAAACTGTTGAAACACAAATCACAACAGTTGAAACACAGATCGAAACAATTGAAACACAAATCACAACAGTTGAAACACAAATCACAACAGTTTAGTTACAAGAAACACTGGTAAGACTATACATGTAAGAACGGTTACGAAACAACAATCGTTGCATTCCGTGGCCCGAAAAGCCTCATTAATCTTTGAATACTGCCAATAAATCGTTCCAGAGTCGGATTTTCGACTGTTATATGGAACAGGGCAGCAATTTTTGCAGTTTAGAAGGAAAATTACAGTAGAGCAATCTGAGAACCAGAAATTCAGCTTTTCCAGACCATGAAACATTACCTAAAGTGTTCCATGATAAAATGTGATGACTGGTCAAGCATTTTTTTATTCAACTCATCAAGTGTATGCTATAACATAAAATCAGTCATCATCTTTTCACCGTTTCTAAGAAAGTGATGTTTCACGAGCAGGAAAATTGGAAAGCATGTTTCTCACTATAGGATCTGAAAAATGCTCTGGCAGTTTAACTTAAAACTGGGTCATAAGTTTTGACAACAACCTTGACAAGCTACAGTATATCCATAATTACTTTCCTTCTTGTGTTTTTAGAAAGCCAAAGAAGTGTTTTCTGAGTTTCTGGAAAGTGGAAAGCTACCAACAGTTTTCTACCAAGTGTAGTGACGTATGTTGTTGAAAAAATTTCAACAAAATAACTGGAACACGTTACATAAACCTCTCTGTGACAAGAACGTTGAATAGGTTTTAGGGTTCGGCAGAGAAGCGATAGCAAACCATAAATAGAACACAATACAAAAAAAGTCGAGAAAAGGAAATGACGATACCCCTCCTATCGGTCTTTCATGTACAATCGTGTAACATATTACAGAGGGATGGCAATTTGAAGTGGAATTGTGATTTTTTTACAAATGCTGCTAAGAAGTGACCTACATATTATATGTTAGACAAAATCTATAGAAAAATAAACAGAAAACAAACATGACCGCAAAAAATGCCTATTTACTCTTCCCTATCCCTGATCCTATTCTATGGTATACACCAATCATGTACCATAACATAAGCGGAGGGAAAAGTGGAACTTCCCCAACTTTAGCGGTTTCACGGAATCGAAAAAAGAAATTCATTCTGTACGATCTGGTAAACCTTCATAAAAATAAAAATTCCCCCGTCTGTGACGAAATTCCCCTCCCTTTGGAGGATTATTTCGTATGCCAGCATTGGCGGACGAGCTAATTTCCCAAAGGGAGGGGAATTTCGTCAAAGAGGGGGGAATTAACAGTTTTCAGACCATTTTATCTACACCTTAGGGAACAAATTCTACTTTTTGAAACAGCCAAAGAGGGGGGAATTCCACTTTTCCCACCCCTTCTCGTCCGCTGGTGTATGCCACTGGACCATAATACTGTAGGATTGGATGAAAATTGGTGGTGGCACGCGAACATTCAAACAAGTGCAGCTGATCTATGGAAGTCTATTTTCAAAGCCACTTAAGATTTATTCTGCTGACCAGCGGACGAGAAGGGGAGGGAAAAGTGGAATTTCCCCTCTTTGGTGATTTAGAAAAGTAGAATTTGATCCCTGAAGTAAAGGTGAAATAGCCTTTCTTTGACGGAATCCCCCCTTGGAAAATTAACTCGTCCGCCAGTGGAGTGAGACCAGACAAAATACAGAGCAAATTTCAGTCGAATTATTTGTTATGACATGCACAGATGAGAATGAAAGTGTACTTGTTTCCCTAATGCAAGTCGTTTCATTTTAACCGTACATATTTTTTGAAATTCAACATTTTATAAAAAACAAAGCTCGGTCGATTTTCATTCTAACTATTTTATGTACGAAATATACATATGTTATGACACGTGAAAGCATACTTGTATCCCTAATACATTTCGTTTCATTAAAGTATAAAAAGTTTTCATGAATTTGTGACACTCATTATAATAATTAAAAAAACATTTTTGGTATTTATCATGTATGAAATAATGCGCGAATTTCATTCAAATTATTTTACGTATGAAATGTATGTTATGACACGTGAAAGCGTACTTGTATCACTTTAAAATACAATTCGTTTCAATAAAATATACCCACCTTTTTGAAAACATAGCAATAAAATAAACAATTTTCGTTATATTGTAGCAAAAATTTGTGACAATTACTATAGCAATTTAAAAAAACATTTATGTTATTTATCACGAATGAAATAAAATCAGACGAAAAAATATGCGAATTTCAGTCGAATGTGTTATGAAATGCCATGTGAAAGCGTACTTGTATCCCTAATAAAATTCGTTTCATTAAAGTATACAGAACTTTTCTTTATATTGTGACAAAAACTCACATGAATTCATGAAAATTACTAAAACGTTTTTGGTATTTATCATAAATGAAATAATGCGCGAATTTCATTTAAATTATTTTATTTTTGAAATTTATGTTATGACACGTGAAAGCGTACTTGTATCATTTTATTACAGTTAGTTTCAATAAAATATATCCCACTTTTTTAAACATAGCAATAAAACAAACAATTTTCGTTATATTGTAGCAGAAACTTGTGACAATCATTATAATAATTAAAAAAACATTTGGTATTTATCATGAATGAAATAACATCAGACGAAAAAATATGCGAATTTCAGTCGAATGTGTTATGAAACGCCATGTGAAAGCGTACTTGTATCCCTAATACAATTCGTTTCATCAAAGTGCAAAAAGAACTTTTCTTTATATCGTAGCAAAAATTTTCATGAGTTTGTGACAATTACTATAACAATTAAAAAAAACATTATTGGTATATATCATGAATGAAATATTATCAGACGAGAAGTATGCGAATTTCAGTCGAATGTGTTATGAAATGCGCTGTGAAAGCGTACTTGTATCCCTAATACAATTCACGTTTCATTAACGCCGCGCCATGCGACCGCGGTCCGGTTGGAAATCGAATTAACATTAGCCGGCGAAAATGTACATACATTTGTATGTATGAAGACCGAAATACAGGCTACGTATCAACTGAAATACATACAGTGCGTTTATTGGGTTGCGAATTTTTCTGAGTCATTCAAACATGCATTTTAATGGTCTAGATTTGGGAGTGAGGGAAATATTTTACGAAAAACATGTCCCAGAAAATAGTCGTTATCAAATAAACTTGAATATACATTGAAAACATGCAGTAACCCGAACCCATAAAACAGCTGTGTAAGTTTCAAATAAAAAATTTTGAAAATTTAAACGCGCGCCGGAATCAGAAAATTTTTTTTGGCCCTATGATTTTCATTCCGAACCTTGGAAGGAGACATACAGTGTGTTTATTGGGTTATGACTTTTTCTGGGACATTTCATGTAAAACCTTTCCTTCACGTCCAAATAGTGTGCACGTCTGTCCGTTCGATAGGGTAAGTTAATTCACCTGGAACAAAAAACCACCCCATTCGGCATGATCCCAACTTGCTTTTTCAACCATCGAAAAACATAATTTTCATTCAAACATTTTTTTTCCATTTTTTTTTCATTAGGCACAGGACAGGACATACAAAAGCATGAGTAAACATGACAAAGGTATTGTAAGAACGGTAATTTTAATGGCATAAAATTGAGAGTGCCGTGAAGGATTTACGAAAAAAAGTTTCAGAAAACAGTCGTTATCGAATAAAATGAGTATATTTTGTGGTTGGGAACCGCGATTGCATTATACCCATTGCAGAATACTGTTATATGTGGAGAGTGGCCAATTCAAGGTCTATCGTCGTTCCTCTCCAGGTTAAAGTGATGAATGACGAACGAGAAGTGAAGTAATAAGTGGAATTCACCTCTCTTGGGCGGTTTTTTTAAGTGAAATTAGTTTATTAAGGTGTCGGAATTTCCCCTTTTTGAGGTTTGGCTCGCCAGTGTACGTTATGGAACCACGATTATAGGCCTCGTAATTGGATATAATAAAACTCAAAACGTGGCACAGAAAATTCCTTATAAAAAAATCCCGTTCTGGACTTGAGAATCTGGTTCTAAAAAATATTGAAACGTGGCACAGATAATTCATTACTTGAGAACCCGATTCTGGACTTAAGAATCTGGTTCTGTCCATGCGGGTTCTCGCAGTTTCAACCCATTTCACCCATAATCAATTATGAGGTTTATACACCCATCGCCCAATTACTGTTTGTACGTGGAGAAAATATACCGAAAAAGCACTTTTCTCATACAAAACGGAAGAATAATAACAATAGCAAAAACGAAAAAAATCAAAAAATTTTGTTTTTTCCTTGAATAGTAAAATAATCAATGGGGTTTTTTGAGAGGTTCCCCGTGCACCCTTGCCATCGTTCACCCCTTCCCCCTTAGGGAATTACTGTTCGCCGGCTACTGAGGTTCGTGTTTCATGGCGTATGTATCATTAGCGAACAACAGTAAAATGGAAATTCGTGGGTTTTTTCAGATTTTCGGCTGCAAATTGAAATAAAGAAGAACGTGAGTTTTGTAGCAGGCACGCAAACGGAAACGTCTGAAGTAAGTGAAAGAGTGAGTGAGTGAGTGAGTGAGTGAGTGAGTGAGTGAGTGAGTGAGTGAGTGAGTGAGTGAGTGAGTGAGTGAGTGAGTGAGTGAGTGAGTGAGTGAGTGAGTGAGTGAGTGAGTGAGTGAGTGAGTGAGTGAGTGAGTGAGTGAGTGAGTGAGTGAGTGAGTGAGTGAGTGAGTGAGTGAGTGAGTGAGTGAGTGAGTGAGTGAGTGAGTGAGTGAGTGAGTGAGTGAGTGAGTGAGTGAGTGAGTGAGTGAGTGAGTGAGTGAGTGAGTGAGTGAGTGAGTGAGTGAGTGAGTGAGTGAGTGAGTGAGTGAGTGAGTGAGTGAGTGAGTGAGTGAGTGAGTGAGTGAGTGAGTGAGTGAGTGAGTGAGTGAGTGAGTGAGTGAGTGAGTGAGTGAGTGAATGAGTGAGTTAGTGAGTGAGTGAGTGAGTGAGTGAGTTTCTTGTTTCTTTTTTTTGACTTTACTTATCTGTTTTATTCTGACGGAATTCCGACCTTTTAGTGGTTAGATAATGAAAACGGTGTTACGTCATTCTGTTTCGTGTCTTTTGTTACGGCGCGTTGGTTCTAACATAAACGTTTCTCAGTATTATACTGATAATGAAACACCAATCGATTATGAACGAACTGAAATTTATGCAAGAAACCAACAAAATTATAGTCTGAAACCTGAATTTTCATTGGGAAAAAAATTAAAACAAAAAAATGTTCACGCGTGGAATTCACAAATTATCTTTTCGAAGTTTTAGTAAATCTACTTTTCGCATTCCGGTGAGTTTTTTTTATACAACTTCTTTTTCCAAGTTTTTTATACTACGTGTGTAATGAGAACAAAACCGTAGGTTTTGTAAATATAAATTATGTAGTTGAATACAATTCCCACAATTTTCGTTGGAAAAAACGTTAAAGGTCAATCTACAGAACGAAACAATCCTAAAAGAATGGCCAGAAAGGACCACGTTGACTGCTTTTTTCTATAACGTTCTATTATCAGTGATTTTACAAATAATTGTGACTGCAGATATAACCACACGTGGTAGAGTGTGACGTAGATTGACAAGCGATGACTGACTGAACCTTCCAATCAATTAGTCACTCACTCACTCACTCTCTCACTCACTCACTCACTCACTCACTCACTCACTCACTCACTCACTCACTCACTCACTCACTCACTCACTCACTCACTCACTCACTCACTCACTCACTCACTCACTCACTCACTCACTCACTCCCTCACTCACTCACTCACTCACTCACTCACTCACTCACTCACTCACTCACTCACTCAATCACTCACTCACTCACTCACTCACTCACTCACTCACTCATACACTCACTCGCTTACTCATTCAGGTTGTCATTCCAGTTAATAAAATAGGTCCGAATGCATAGAGCTCAGCACTGACTCAGCAACTCATTCACTGACTCACCTATTGATTGACCGACTGACTGACTGACTGACTCCCTGACTCACTGACTCCATAACTCACTGACAGACTAACTGGCTGACTTACTGATTGACTGACTTGACCGACTGACTGACTGACTGACTGACAGTCTGCGGTCTGTCTCTCTTACTGATTGACTGATACAATTCATACCTGTACTGTTAAACCAGTTTTTACAAGACTTTTACTAGTTAGAACAAGTTTGCTGATCAAAGAAAAAAGATAAGGCTCGGCCGAAAAAAACGTAACCTACATACATATGTATGTATGTGAATTCTTTCTCTATCAGTGATTAGGTCTTTTGCTGTATTGCTTTTAGGGTACTCTGATAAATACTGCAACTATTTTAGTCCAGAGTGTCATCTTCTTAGCGGTTCATTAACTTTAGTGAGTTATAGAACTTCAAAATTGGGAAGTTTCTTTGCATAAAGAGGCAAGAATTTTTGGCACCCAGTGCTAAAATTTCTGAGATGGGGCTGATTATTACTCATTTCGCACTCGCAACACTCGTGCAATATTTGTCGAACCGTTCAAGCCATGTGAGAGCTACTGAAGATGTCGAACTACTTCCTCAAATTTGTGGTTTTCCATACAGTGAACAAAATATTTTTTTAGGTCTTACCTTATCGAATGACGGCTACTTATGACAATGTGTTGCGGCTGCTGCTTATGACAAAATGCGGGGTAGAAAAGTGCTTACTTAGAAGTCTTAACATGAAGACTTATCTAAAAACTATCTGAGAAACAGTCTTGTTTTAGTAAAAGAGAGGTCGTTTGAAAGTCCTTTAGTGATTAAATCTGATAACACGTCTTGGTTATCAGTAACTAAGAGAAGTGTCTACGCACCGTATTTTATGCACTTGAGCAAGACTATCTAAGGTATACAATTTTAATTTGTTTCTGGCGAAAAAAAATCAAAAAAGCTATTTTAACGCTGTACTCAATATATTTCGTCAGATAGCTTTCATTATGAGAAATTTGTTTTAGTTATGTTTCTAAAAAATAAATTTCAGAAAAATCAGCTTTCCTGAAACGAGACTATTTCCGTCCAGATTAAACCATGGCGCCGAACTGTGAGACTTTCATTTGCTTTTTTTGTAGTACATACTTGAAAAAGACTAAATATCTAAGATAATTTGGATTTTTTTACGAAAAATACAGTTTTCTATGTTTACTACGTAATCTACTGATAAAATTTGCTAAGGTTTGTTCTAAAAAGTCGTTTCCAAAAATGTTAGTTTTTTTTGGAACATTTCTGTCAAGTTTGAACGAACCATTGCGCACAGCTGTGTGAGTTATATACGGTTATTTGTTGAATTTCAGAACAAATTGTTCTCTTCATTGTTCATTGCTCCGTCGCTGTGTCCGCAGTAAACTTGGACAAAAATGCGAACGTAATTCATTGTGTAATTATTGTGTGGTAACGGTTCGGGTACACAAAAATAAGTTTCGGTTATAGTCGGCATTAGCGGACGAGGAAAAGTGGGAAAAAGGAGAATTCCCCCCTCTTTAGCGCTTTCAAAAAATTAAAATTGTTCCTTAAGGTGTAGGTAAAATGGCCCCAAAACTGCCAAATCCCTCCTCTTCAATGAAATTCCCCTTCCTTTGGAGGTTTAGCTCGTCCGTCAGTGATATTCGCTTATGATAAAGTTTCCGAATTTTCCATGGAATTATTTAAAAAAGTTCCACAAAACTTGAAAATTGAGTTTTCGTCGTGTTTGATCTATGCGGCCGAAAGTTTTAAAAAAAATTTTTCAGGACTGTTTTCATAGAAACTGTAAACCTATTCTGGGAAACATTTTTTTTTAATTTACGACAAAACTTAGCTAAAGTACTATTTTCCATGTGTCTGTGCATTAAATATTGTAACCTTTTCGGAAAGGTTTATCATAACAAGAAAGCCAGACGAAAGTAAATGAGAAGTCGATGATTTCTCATTTCTATGACTAAGCTTATTCTGCGCCAGTCCGACGAAGTTCCGTTTTCCTGATTTTAGTAACGGCGATTAAAGTCATGATAGACATCTACGTTTGTATAGCTTAAAATTTTAACGCTATTTTTTCAATCTGCTTTGAGCGCGCGTTCAAAATTCCGACAGTCACCAGTCCCTAATGATGAAGCATCACCACGCGTCAATCAGCATCACCCCATCATTCACTGTGTTATGTAGTTGAGTTGAGTTGACAGTGTTTTATTATCAGTCATTTCGGGAAATCTTTTTGCTCTCAGATTTAGCATACAATACATGTTTTGTATGATATTAAGTGCAAAAAATTACATTGTCTTTGTTTCAAGAAACATTTACAGAGAATCTGCTACTGATAAGCAATTCAACGCTCATAACCACAGAATATGATACTTTTTTATCAGCATTGCAAAATAACAGAAACGGGAGGTTTTATGATCATGACGAAAATCTATACACTGAAATAAACTTTTCTCTATTTGAAAGAGCGCCAAAATGAGAAGACTTTAAAATATTTAAAAGCTGTTTTCTTATCAGTAAGAATTTTTCAAAAGCGTTTCACTGGAAATAAACCGACGTGATGCAATGCGTGATATAGCCTAACCGAGGTTTCTTGTTAACCAAAAACTTTTTGGCGCGCAGTTTGAATTCAAATCTGATTTGGCGCGCTTTCAAAAAATCAAGAGATAAAATATTTTTCACTTAACTTTTGAAAAACTTCAGAAATTGCAATTAATTTATTGCATACGTGTGATACCGACACGCAAAATTGAATTCTTGATAACAAGAAACCCTGACCGAGCTATACTGATAACATTTCTACTTGAACAAAAGCAACAATAGCTAACTTTTGATGAAAACTCCCTACATTTCGTGGGAAAATATGTGCGTCATTAGATGATGACTATCATCGGATACCGTTTTCATTACAATGATACATACCTACAATATCAGCGAAATGATTTCCCAGTGTTGTTGCTGATAAGTAAAACTCGAGGAGCCTAGCAAAGTATTATCAGAACATAGTCGGACGCGCTTAGGCATAGGGTTGGGTTTAGGTTTAGGCTTAGGTTTAGGTGTAGGCTTAGGCTTAGGCTTAGGTTTAGGTTTAGGCTTAGGTTAAGGCTTAGGTTTATGTTCAGGCCTAGGTTTAGGTTTAGGCTTGGGTTTTAAAAGTATAGGCTTAGGTTCAGACTTAGGTTTAGGTTTAGGTTTAGGTTTAGGTTTGGGTTTATCCGCGAATGATATGTCTCCAAAATTTATATAGCTTGTTCAAAATATCTTGATATTTTGAAGCGCGTCAAGAAAAACCATTCAAAAAATTGCATGCTAAAACGATTTCGAGTAACGTGAAACGGACGGACGAGCTGAATTCCCAAAGGGTGGGGAATTTCGTCAAAGAGCGGGGGAATCGGCAGTTTCCAGGCCAAGTTAATTACATCTTAGGGAACAAATTCTACTTTTTTGAAAACGCCAAAGAGGGGGAAGTCCACTTTTCCACCCCTTCTCGTACGCTAGTGCTCCGTCAGTCGGTGAGCCAGTAGGCTGACTGATTCAACGTTTCGGGAAAGCAATGACTAGCCCTAAAGCAATGACTAGTCCTAAAGCAATGACTAGTCGTAAAGCAATGACTAGTCCTAAAGCAATGACTAGTCCTAAAGCAATGACTAGTCCTAATGCAATGACTAGTCCTAAAGCAATGACTAGCCCTAAAGCAATGACTAGTCCTAAAGCAATGACTAGTCCTAAAGCAATGACTAGTCCTAAAGCAATGACTAGTTCTAAAGCAATGACTATTCCTAAAGCAATGACTATTCCTAAAGCAATGAATAGTCGTATAGCCGATTCAGGGTTTCTTGTTGGCCAAAACGATGTTGGCGCGCACTTTGAATTCAAAATTTTTTCTTTTAGGGCGCTTTAAAATTTTTCAAATGTCATGTGAAAAAGCGTTTTTTTAAACAAATTTTCATCATGTTGTCACCGTGTTTTC
>OZ038445.1:2532208-2539708 GCA_964036265.1 Daptonema setosum
TATCCAAGGTAAATCTATCCAAGGTAAATCTATACAAGGTACATAGTTATATCAAGGGATGTTTTATTCAAGGAAAATCTAATCAAGGGAAATTTTATCTGAGGAAAATGCATCCAAGGGAAAAAGCCTGTTAAGGATAATTCATATACAGGGAAAATACATCCAAATGAAAATAAATCTAGGGGATTTATGTGATTTATATCCTGTGAAGGGTGTTTTATATACAATAATTATCAATATCTACTACCGTATGTTTTTCGGCTTCCGGGTTGTACTGAAACGGAGTTAAGTTACTTCATCTGTGCGAAACTCCAATTCCGCAATTATTAATTAGTGTTGTTTATTGATGATGTAGTTATGATGGTCAACGCATAAAATCATTTAAAGAATCAAAGGCACCAAAATTCGTACACTATAAAGTCTGCTTATCATACGTGTTAAAAGATCACCCAATAATTCAACTGGCTATGTTTGTGTTATTCACAAGATTAATTTCATGGGAAAGTGCGCAGCATCAATTTTATGAACCTTTCAAACGTTTATATAGATAATAAAACTACAGGGTATCCTGCACACTCCCCCCTCAAAAGTTCACTAGGCGCGCGGCTTCTTCTTGTCAGATGGGCCCTCATCCTTCTTTGGGCACTCGTTGGCCAGGTGACTTTCCGATCGGCATACGAAACATTTCTTTGGATACGGACCAGAACCGCCCGATATACCACGTCCGTGACGGCGCTCTCCCTGTAATGACAATTCACTGTCACTGTCATTACTGTCACTTGACATACACCTAGAGCATTCACAACTCGAATTTTCACTCCAACTCGAATCAGCACTAGAATCTTTACAACTCTCATTATCACCAACTTCCGGGAACTTAGCCAATTCGACACATGCGACGACGAAGATCTGCAGTTGATCTTCCGACAGACTGATCATCTCTTGCACCACTGTGCGAACAACGGTCGAATCAGCTCGCTTCTTGATAAGTTCATCCAAAACCGAAGACACATCTTTAGGGAATGCCGACATTTTTGAAATACGAACAGTAATTACGATCAACCTGTAATGTTACACAACAATATGAATTCATCCATTATACAACATGTTAAATTTTTTTTTCAATCAAGAGGAAGAAGATCAATTAATAATTTCATGGGCACATAAAAACATATTATGATAATATGAACAATATTACAATATGATGGAATTCTTTTTTTAAACATTCATGAGCACATAAAGAAACATTTCACACAACAGACTAATAATTTGTTATAACAATTTACTATATACACAAGAATCAGATTACGTTCACGTTAATCTGACTTCATACATTTGCCACACTTGGCTACTGCGTCCACCAATAGCCAAAACATCCCGATGGCCACCAATAACCCTGCACCGATAGCTATGGATTTGATGTACACATTGTACGCACCAAGCCATCCATCCGTTAGGGACCAACTCCATCCACCGGTTTTGCTCACCGTCGACACCGAAATGCTTGAATCGATATTACCAATCATTTCTCTGGGAATATCATTCACGGTTCCTTGCAATGAAAAGTTCTTCTGTCCACCCGGACACATTGTCACACATTGCAAGTCTACCAATTGTATAGTCACATGTACAATTGCTTCAGCCTCAATCCCGTTCACAGTACAATGTATGTACCACGGTCCTCACGCTCCCGCACTCAACAAATGCGATGGCATTTGACACACTGGACGTACACTTGTACTTGAACCGTAAACCTGTGTAACAATTAACACATCCTGTTACCTCTATCACTCGCACAGTACACGCATTCATGTCCGTTGTTATTGACCACTCCACGCCCTCTATCTTCATCTTCATTCTCATTGTCATGACGTCATTTTTCATTTTTGCTATGATCGTGCTGTCACTGCCTGTTTTTATTGTAAAGTACAAATTTCCCATTTCCAACGGCAGAACATGCTCCTGCTCCATGAACATGTCCTCCACTTTCACACTTACGCACTGACATCCAACTCCGTATGTTCTCACTGAACATTGACACACGTCTGATGCTAAATAACACTCATTGAACGCTTCTGCCTGTTTCCGTGTAGCACACATCAGTGTCCCAACAGCATTCAACGACGGACTGCCACTGTTGCTCGTGTCTGACATCAATGTCCTATTGCCATTCGTGATGAACCCTTTGTTAAGCACAGGTGTCGGTGGCACACTCACTGAGTCGATAACCAACCGCACATTGTTAACTTTCGATTCAATCCCAGGCGTCATGACAACTTGAACTTGTTGTGTTTCTTCCTGTGTATGCACGTTAATATCCACTGTCACTTGGTATTGCCACATAACACACTCAAAAACATGCCACACATTTTCGGATATGGGCACTGCATATGAACGGTAAAACATGCAGCCATCTGCATAACTGAAACAACCATTCAACCATCCTGCATTTACTGATGCACATGATGTAAAACCCGGTCGTTCATTGGCTTCTCCATTGCATTCATCAAACTTCATGTCATGTGTAGTATTGCTGCATACAGTACTCACACATGGTTTCACTCCTGGACAGTGTTTCACAGATGCAGTTTTCACTCCATAACTTCTGCTGTAAAACATTGACTGTTTCACGCACTGCAGCTCAATGTTCTTGACATTCACACTCACTTGTCCCATAACATCGTTGCCATTCGGTGAATTAATGATGTTCAGTAGGTAACAGCGTTACTTCAGCCGTGTTTGTCACTTTACACGACAACTCTTGTCAGTGCCTGTGCACTCATCTGTCTTCGCCGTCATCATACTCAGTTCACCGCACCCTTTGACCAAGTAAAATTTCAGAAATAATATGATTATGCACAAAGCCACTGTAAGATTCCACAATCCTTTGCCCTGTGCTCGGCGATGTGGTACGTACTCATGTCTATCATAGACAGCTGTAGACGACTGTATATCACTCAACTCATAGCTTTCATACATCGGCACATACATACGATGATATGCGGCATTTTTGGCTCTGTGACATCCAGCCAACGTCCATCTGTTAACTATGTACATTGTTTTCACAACGTAGTACAACCCAATCACCGTTACCAATGCAATCAGAAACAATTTCACAAATGTTGATACAGACGCACAATGCATATTCCGTAACATCATTGGACATATGCCTGTCACACATTCAGAACGGACGACATCACAGAACGGAAAACTGTCACACAATTCTTTCATCTCCGCCACTAGTAATCCTCTTTTGAACACCTTCACGCTGACGTGATGTTCACGCATAGTCACTTCAGGTGGTAGCATGAAATCAAATTTTCCTTCGGGTGGAAACGATCGATGGTAGCACACACTGATTGCTTTCTCACTCACACAAATTTGCACTGAATTCAATGCGAGCAGCACAGTCGGCTGCAACCCAGCCAACCGTCTCGATCGACGCAATGGTTGCTGATCAAAGTTATCACGTGTCTTCTCTGGTTGGTTCTGGGACTCAATCTCATTCACGTTATCACTGTTGTTCATCTCAGTGTCTTCTTTGCTCTCCTCAAGTACCACATCAGCTTCCAATGGGCACAACATGTTAATTGGTCTGACCAATGTTGATCTGTTGGACATTGTCAATGTCACCGATCGGACAACCCCATCCGCACTTTTCATCAAACTCTTGATTCTAGCCACTCTCCAGGCTCCACGTGGCAAATTTTCTTCTCCGATCAACACCACAGTACCAACCTTCGGAGGCACGTCCGTCATTGGACCTTTCAGTCTGTTGTGCACGATCGCACGCTCACGTAACGACAACAGATACTCCGTTTTGAACAATTCCCAGAATTTGTTCAAAATTTTCTGTTGATGCATCCATCGAATCCGTAGGGCCGTCGTTGATGATTGTCGAGGCAGGTACTCATCTTCTTTGTCTGCGTCCAGCACAGGAGCACCTGGCGAACGTCTAGGAGCGAAGAAATCCACCGGACGTAACACTTCTATGTTATCAACGCCACCGTACACGTACGTTAGTGGTCTCGTGTTTACCACTGCCGATGTTTCATACATCAACGTGCGCATCTCATCCACTGTCACTAGTTTCAGACCGTTCGCACTATTCAGACTGTGTTTCACCGTACGAACGAGACATTCCACATGTCCGTTCTGCACCGGTGCCATAGGTGGACAATACACCCACTCAATCTGATGATTGATTAATACTGCATTATTGATGCAGCCATCTCACGACTAGGCACCGTCATCAGCGTTTTATTCACCAGCACCATCTGTGTGCCGTTGTCACTGTAACACTTTTTCGGAATTCCATAGACGGATACAAATCGTCTGAAAGCTGCCAGGAATCTTTCCGCTGACAGACTTTCAACCAAATCCACACGAACATTACGTGTCTGCATGCACGTGAACAAAACACCCCATGCTTTCTTCTTCTCTTCCCCTGATTTCACTGTCAATGGTCCGAAGTAATCCACTCCACAGTACTCGAACACAGCCGTTGAACTGACTCATTCAACGGGCATAGGAGCCATTTGCACTGGATGACGATAAGCTCCTTTATACTGACGTACGCACGATGCACATCTGTGTATGTACATACTTACAAATCTGCTGCCTTCCGCAATCAATTATCTCAGTGTTTAAAGGTTATTTTGTCTTGAAATTTTGATAGGATGTTTATGATAGTTGGTCCAAACCGTAATAACCTCAAAATCAATTATGATTAACGTTTGTCACATGTCCGGTGGCAAAAACCGCCGATGCGTCGGCCGTGGTACACGTGCAAATTTGCACGCGCAATTAGGGTTTCCAACGTTGTAAGTCGCATGATCTACCTCTGATTGATATGGGATAAACTTGAGTAAAACTATTAAACATCCACCAGACATCGCCGTATTAATTTTGCTGATTTAACACGTCAGACCCCCCTGCCGACCGATTGCATAATGAGGTGGTTTGGCGATCTGTAGAGGTGTGGGTCTGACCTTGAGGTAGCTCAAAGGCAGAGCTTAATCATCGGACTAACAACGAATAATTCACGTATTGGTCACCTTATTTGATAACCGGACGGTAAATAATGGTTTCATTACCGGAAACAAGAAAATTTAAGCAAAGAAATCGAACAGTCGAAAACTATAGTTACACGTTTGACCGATGGCCCTTTGTTTTACTCATAAAAATGTACACACGCTGTTTTTAACAAACTTATTTGATGAACATGGTGTTTATAAACGTTTGTAAAAAATTTATAATCAATACATAATAAACATCATGAGTAAGAACGTCGCAAACCCCAAGGCGCACGTCAAATCGCACGTGTACAACGGCCGACGCATCGGCGGTTTTTGCCACCGGACATGTGATAAACGCTAATTATCATTGAATTTCGGGTTCATACTGTTTGGTCTACCTATTATGTACATCCTATCAAATTTTTAAGGCCAAAGAACTTCTCAACACTGAGATATTCACCAAAATCATAAAAATCGTAAGTGAATTTAAACATATGACCGCCACTGTACTTACAAATCTGCTGCCTTCCGCTGCACAACCACCACCGTTGTCGCAGTGCAGCCAGCACATCTGAGCGTCTCACCTGAGCGTGATTCAATTCTTCATGTACATGTCCAATCACCAGATTGGTATAGGCGCAATCTTTGGCCAGCAGGACCGGTGTGCGAGCGTCCTGCGGCAGCTCCGCATTCTCCAAGCGTCCTCGACACTTAATCAATCCATCACTGTTCACGAACAGCTTCAAAGTTTTCATCAGCTGACTTTTACTCTCACTTTTCAGGTCTTCTTTCACATGTGCACATTCAAGACGTTGATGATCGAGGTCCAGCACTACCTGCGCCACACACTGCTCAGCCACGGTCGGCCACGGCAGCACTCCCGGGGACATGCAGCTCAATGCTTTCATCATCGGAGTAGTTGGTTCTTTGTGTCTGCCCCCTGGTTCCACAATTATTTTCGCATCATACGCATCTTCTTCTTCTTTGCGCTCTACATCACTCAGACCAGACTCCAGAATTTTTTTCCAATCCTGGTTCATTTCATCAAACTTTTTAATGGACGCACTCACTGTGCTCCGATCATTCACCAATTTGAATCGCAACTCATTCAGCTTTTCAATCTTCTGCTCTTTCGTGTCATTATCACTGAACAACTCTCTTGGCAATTGCACCTTGTCCAAAAGGCTTTTTAGTGTCGCCCTCTGCGGTCCAACCACTTTCGATAAATGCCCTGAACGCATTTTATAACACACACTCAGTCAGGTATTACACACAAACTCAACTTGTCGTGTAAACACCAACCACTGATGTATGTTTTACTGTCTGTTGCAACAAATACACGCAAAAAATACCACAATATTTTTTGCCGCACCGCACCACACGTGAATGTGAATGCACAACACACAAACTCAGTCCTGTGTCACACACACAAACTCCACTTTGTTGTGTACACCAGCTACTGAATTATGTTTGCCACAAACCACAAACACAATCTTTCGTTGACTCACCGCGCCACACGTGAATGTGAATGCACAAAACACACACCCAGTCCCGTGTCACACACACAAACTCAACTTTGTTGTGCACACCAGCCACTGATGTATGTTTGCCACAAACCACAAACACCACTTCCACACGTTGACGCACCGCACCACACGTGAATGCACCTCCTTTCTTGTCAGTCAGTCAGTCTGTCTGACACGCTCACTCAGTCAGTTGGTCTGACCACCTCCGATTTACAGCGGATGCCACTGTGCGAAACTCCAATTCCGCAATTATTAATTAGTGTTGTTTATTGATGGATGATGTAGTTATGATGGTCAACGCATAAAATCATAGAAAGAATCAAAGGCACCAAAATTCGTACACTATAAAGTCTGCTTATCATACGTGTTAAAAGATCACCCAATAATTCAACTGGCTATGTTGGTGTTATTCTCAAGATTAAGTTCATTGGAATGTGCGCAGCATCAATTTTATGAACCTTTCAAAGATTTCTATAGATAATAAAACTACAGGGTATCCTGCACATCATCGGTTCCAAGTTCCAAGTTACTTCATCGAATGTTCAAGGCATATTCTTTAACGACCATCAGCCAGTAGGTCACACTTCTGTTCGACTGCCATAAGGCTTTTTATAAATTATTAAGAGACTGAACTCCAATTCGCGCCAAGTTGAATTATAATTTTATCAAACATTTGACTCGCTGGTCAAGTGGTTGAAGTGTTAGACATTAAAACCGCCTGGCTTAAAGCACACGGGTTCGAATCCCGGGGCCGTCACCAAAAAGCCGGTTGGCAGTCAAAAAATTGTGACCTACTGGCTGATGGTCATAAAAGTATATGCCTTGAACATCTGATAGAGAGTGACTTGAAATCTGATTCCATGATATGCCTAAGCCAAGTATCATTGTGATTTGGACCCGGCGAAGACTTGATCCGTACACTAAAAAAACGGGTTAAATCGGACATTTTTGAGCTT
>OZ038445.1:2541163-2562947 GCA_964036265.1 Daptonema setosum
CCCACAGAAACGCGGCAACGGCGTTGTACTTCTCGCTTCTGTCACCCATCAGATATAGAGAATTGTTGCTGCAACTTACATTACTTAAGGCTACGGTTCCCCAAAAAAATAAGGGAGCCTGTTGACACAGAGAAACTCCCTATTTTGTTCCCCAAACCCCCACAGAAACGCGGCAACGGCGTTGTACTTCTCGCTTCTGTCACCCATCAGATATAGAGAATTGTTGCTGCAACTTACATTACTTATGGCCACAGTTCCCCAACAAAATAAGGGAGCCTGTTGACACAGAGAAACTCCCTATTTTGTTCCCCAACCCCCCACAGAAACGCGGCAACGGCGTTGTACTTCTCGCTTCTGTCACCCATCAGATATATAGAATTGTTGCTGAAACTTACATTACTTATGGCTACAGTTCCCCAACAAAATAAGGGAGCCTGTTGACACAGAGAAACTCCCTATTTTGTTCCCCAAACCCCCACAGAAACGCGGCAACGGCGTTGTACTTCTCGCTTCTGTCACCCATCAGATATAGAGAATTGTTGCTGCAACTTACATTACTTATGGCTACAGTTCCCCAACAAAATAAGGGAGCCTGTTGACACAGAGAAACTCCCTATTTTGTTCCCCAACCCCCCACAGAAACGCGGCAACGGCGTTGTACTTCTCGCTTCTGTCACCCATCAGATATATAGAATTGTTGCTGCAACTTACATTACTTATGGCTACAGTTCCCAACAAAATAAGGGAGCCTGTTGACACAGAGAAACTCCCTATTTTGTTCCCAAACCCCCCACAGAAACGCGGCAACGGCGTTGTACTTCTCGCTTCTGTCACCCATCAGTTCCCCAACAACAGAGTAACTCCCCAATTTATTGTCCAATCTGGCCCTTACTCCTCATTTGGATAGTGGAGTGTTAAACAGTGAATAGAAAACGGTGAGGGTCCTCAACTAGAGTTAAAAATTACCATACTTAACACCCACCGACTGCGAATGACGTTTTTCCAACTCCGCTAAATTTAACTTAGCTTAGCCCAGCTCAATTATTAGTCACACAACAACTGATTGCCACAAGCCTTTCCAGTATGAAGAGGACTTCGAAAATTTGTGAACATGACAAAAAAGCGACCCTCAAATGTAAACTCGCTCATTAACCTGAACTCAACTTCTAAACTATGCGACGCGTGCCCGTCTCACGATGAAAAATGTGTGCAGAGTCCACCGCTCATGGGTGGACTCTGTTCATCACCTGCCATCTTCGCCCACGCTATTGAGAGCAACGGCCGACATCATAGGGAGATCAAGCCCGTAGTCGCTTGATCACACCGTTGCTGTCTCACTGAACTCAGGTAAAACGAAGCAAACTATCCTATGATTGGCCACTTTCTACCCACGTCATCGAGCGGCCACTTTCTACCCACGTCATCGAGCGGCCACTTTCTACCCGCGTCATCGATTGGCCACCCTCTACCCACGTCATCGATTGGCCACATTCTACCCGCGTCATTGATTGGCCACTTCCTACCCACGTCATCGATTGGCCACTTTTTACCCGCGTCATCGATTGGCCACTTTCTACCCACGTCATCATCGTTATCATCTGTCCGGTCGAGTGCCCGATGTTGCGCTGTCGTCTTGCTGTTGTCTTGAGTGGGGGGGCAGTGCTAAACAAGGTTCATGGGGATGAGTGATGAGTGAGTGAGTGAATGAGTGAATGAGTGAATGAGTGAATGAGTGAATGAGTGAGTGAGTGAGTGAGTGAGTGAGTGAGTGAGTGAGTGAGTGAGTGAGTGAGTGAGTGAGTGAGTGAGTGAGTGAGTGAGTGAGTGAGTGAGTGAGTGAGTGAGTGAGTGAGTGAGTGAGTGAGTGAGTGAGTGAGTGAGTGAGTGAGTGAGTGAGTGAGTGAGTGAGTGAGTGAGTGAGTGAGTGAGTGAGTGAGTGAGTGAGTGAGTGAGTGAGTGAGTGAGTGAGTGAGTGAGTGAGTGAGTGAGTGAGTGAGTGAGTGAGTGAGTGAGTGAGTGAGTGAGTGAGTGAGTGAGTGAGTGAGTGAGTGAGTGAGTGAGTGAGTGAGTGAGTGAGTGAGTGAGTGAGTGAGTGAGTGAGTGAGTGAGTGAGTGAGTGAGTGAGTGAGTGAGTGAGTGAGTGAGTGAGTGAGTGAGTGAGTGAGTGAGTGAGTGAGTGAGTGAGTGAGTGAGTGAGTGAGTGAGTGAGTGAGTGAGTGAGTGAGTGAGTGAGTGAGTGAGTGAGTGAGTGAGTGAGTGAGTGAGTGAGTGAGTGAGTGAGTGAGTGAGTGAGTGAGTGAGTGAGTGAGTGAGTGAGTGAGTGAGTGAGTTAAAGAGCTTCAATCCAACATCAGCTCATCATGTGCAGCGTTTGTGATACAGTAGTTCACCGGTAGAGGCGTGTTCATGTGTTTCTGATTCGACGAGTCAGGGGTGATGATGACTAGTTGAGGCATCAGAGGTGTTATATGTTGGGTGTCAGTGGTTAAAGTGCTCGGAGTGGTTGAAATAAACAACTGGCATTGGGTTTCGTAAACTTTTCTAGTATGTTTGAATTCTTCCCGGGTGGTTGAAATCCAAGCTCAAAATGTCTTTGGCAAATGTTGCAACAGGGTGCGTTCAGAGTCGTCTTGAGAAAGTCTCAAATTTTCTTTATGTAGAGCAAAAAAACTCGAGTAAAAATACCTGTTGTCTCAACTGATTTTCTCCGAATTTTTCCGGGAACCAAAAGTGGTTCCATGTGTTCCGAAAGTTTTACGGAAAAATATAATGACACGACTCAGAACGCGCACTTAAATTTTTTTAGCCTAATTCTTTCATTACAAGTCATTTTCACTCGCGATATAGTCTAAAAGAAAGTATTTGAGTGTATCAGTCACTCACTCACTCACTCACTCTCTCACTCGCTCACTCACTCACTCACTCACTCACTCACTCACTCACTCACTCACTCACTCACTCACTCACTCACTCACTCACTCACTCACTAACTCACTCACTCACTCACTCACTCACTCACTCACTCACTCACTCACTCACTCACTCACTCACTCGCACTCACTCACTCACTCACTCACTCACTCACTCACTCACTCACTCACTCACTCACTCACTCACTCACTCACTCACTCACTCACTCACTCACTCACTCACTCACTCACTCACTCACTCACTCACTCACTCACTCACTCACTCACTCACTCACTCACTCACTCACTCACTCACTCACACACTTGCTGACGCACTCACGCAATCTCTAAGATTTGATCCGTAGGCGATCCGTCTATTTTAGTGCTGCGTTAGTTATTATTTATTGCCAAACATGGACACAAGAAACTTTGCTTATTGCTTATCTGCACAGTTTGTCTTGTTACTATAAAAAATTGGCTCGCAATTTGAATTAAAAACTGTTGTTGCTTTTTGTTGTAAAACATACATATAGTTGAATTTTTTGGTTACGACCTTTTTAGGAACTTTTTGTGCGTGAAACTTCTTCCTCAACCCCAAATTGCTGCTTCCGATAACGCGATAGGAAACTCGGATCGGTGAAATTCAAATTCATGTAGAGCGTGTTCGAATTGACCTAGACACGTCTTCGAAGTGTAGATCAACATTTTGAATGGAACCCATATGGTGGTCGAAAGCAGTAATTTGAAGTTGAGAGAAATGTTTTACACAAAAAAAAATCTGAAAAAAGTCGTAACTAAAAAATTCGAATATATATTATGACTCATGATTTCAAAAAACATACGAACATACGCTTATCTCATGGCATGTTTCAGAAAAAAATTTCGAGAAGCAGAACGGATGAAAAAGTTTGACTTTGAATCCGATGCATTTCCGTTATCCATCGGCTTTCCGGATGGTCTTTCCCGAGAAGCTCGTAGTTTTCATCCATGGTTTCATTGGCGGATGAGCTGACTCTTCAAAGGGAGAGGAATTTCGTCAAAGAGGGGGGAATCGGCAGTTGTGATGTCATTTTACCTACACCTTGGGGAACAAATGTGCACTTTTCCAACTCACCAAAGAGGGGGGAATTCCACTTTTCCCACCGCTTCTCGTCCGCTAGTGCATGGTTTCATGATGTAATGTGACGACACGACGAACTTGAGTTGTCGGACTGCGCTACCCTTTTTTAAGTTGTTTTATATATAATTTATTATAATTTAACAAAACTATATTATTATGAATATATATTAAGAATTATATTATAATAAGGATTTTTTTTCGTAATTTGAAACTGACGACCACAAATTCGAAGAAAAAACATTTTCAGCAAAAAATAAATTTCTCTAGCTTAAAATTTTCTGCCACTGGCAGTTTTTCATCACTTGAGCATGACATTGATCAGAAATCCCAGGAAATATGCCGCGAATTCAAATTCAGTCTCTCAATCAAATAAGTCATTTTTTGTTTTTAGTCATTTTTTGCCCTCTTGTCAGTATCTTATACACTGGAATGACTTGACTTGACTCACTGGCGGACGAGTCAAACCATCAAAGGGAAGGGAATCTCTCCAAAGAGGGGGGAATTGGCAGTTTTACGGCCGTTTTACCTACACCTAAGGGAACAAATTCAACTTTTGGGAAATGCTAAAAAGGGGGGAACCCCACTTTTCCCACCCCTTCTCGTCCGCTAGTGACTTGACTTGACGTGAAATGAGAAAGCTATGTACATATGTAAGAACAACGTGGTCGGTTAGTAATTAGGCCAAAAATCGTGACTCTCATTTATATTATTAATTATTAATGTTGAATGTTGAATATTAATAATGGTGAGTGGTAAGACGGTGTCATTTACGTCAATTCGAGGTCAAATATTTTTAAGACATTTGCCAAAATTAAAAACATAAGGCAATCACGAAACACTGGCGGACGAACTGAATTCCCAAAGGGAGGGGAATTTCATCAAAGATGGGGGAATTGGCAGTTGTCCGGCCATTTTACCTACACCTTAGGGATCCTGATTTACGTTTTGAAAATACCAAAACAGGGAATTTCTACTTTTCCCTCCCTTTCTCGTCCGCTAGTGGTCACAAATTATTATGAGATTGAATTTGAATTCGCGTCATTTTTTCATCCTGTAACAACTACTGTAGCGGACGATTATGGGGGGATAGTACTTACCCCTTTTTGGCGAGATGAAAAATTGCAGTTCGTCTGTTAATGTGTAAGAAAAACGGCCTAAAACCCCAATTTTCTACTCACTAGGCAAAATTCCCCTACCTTTAGAGGTTGGGCTCATCTAGTACTTGTAAAATTATGAAAACTTATTTCTAATTCGTAATTGAAAAGGTAATGTTGAATCGATTGAGGCCAGAAAGTGGCTTTACCGTTTTGGTAACTTTTTTCACGATGGTATATGTATGTATGTACGTAATGTGAAAATATCGGTTTGTTTTGTATTGATATTACCTAATCTATATTTCTTTAAAAAATCACGACCAGAATACTCTCCTAAACGATGTTTAATCTCCTATAGCCTATCCAGAGTTTATTGTGGCTCAGAAAGATTTTGGCGCGCAATTTAAAATCAAACTGGCTTTTGGCGCGTGTTCAATTAAGAAAAATCTTCTGATACTTAGTGGACAATCAAATTTTTTTGCATAAGTGGCAACCGGTCCACATAAATACTTTCTTTAAACAAGATTTGTATTCTATAATCATTTGTAAATACTATACAACGATGAAGGCAAAAAGCGCGGCAGTTCGAAATTCAGTCGTTTAATCGATTGTGAAAGCACGCAAAAAATTGGTCACGAAAGGTTTTCCTTCCGGTCCTTGACACGAACCGACACGGAAATTTTTTTCACGGAAACTTTTTCATGGAAACTTTATCGTTGACATTTTCTACATCTGTTGAAATATTTATATAATAATCGGTATTCTGATATATTCGATGAGTTATGTACATAAGGCTGCCATCCGAAATACCGTTGAAGCACTGGCGCACGAGCCAATCCTCCTATTGGGAGGGGAATCTTCCCAAAGAGGGGAGAATTGGCAGTATTCAGGACACTTTACCTACACCTTAGGGAACAAATTCTACCTTTTTGAAAATGCCAAAGAGGGGTAAATAACTTTTCCCGCCCTTTCTCGTCCGCTGGTGCGGTGAAGGAGCTTGCGTTCTTTGATGTTTATAAACGATTAACAGTTTAATGATTCATGGTGTTGAGGAAATTGCAGTGTCTGATTAGACTTTCAATTAAACATTCTTTGCTAAAGACCTTATGTATAGGCCTCGTGATTGGTTATAAGAAAATCCAAAACGTGGCACAGAAAATTCCTTACTTGAGAATTCGGTTCTGGACTTAAGAATCTGGTTCTAAGAAATTTTGAAAAGTAGCTAAAACGTGGCACAGAAAATGCATTACTTGAGAATCCGGTTCTAGACTTGAGAATCTGGTTCTGGCCATGCCATGTGTTCTCGTAGTTTTAAACCATTTCTTATAATCAATTATGAGGCCTATATATTGTTCCTGCGAGCAGAAATATTGCCCAGAACGTCTGATTATGAAACATCAGACAATCAGTGTTAACACGCAAATCAATCATCAACACCCCATGCCCATGCTATACTGTGTTGAACTATGGTGTCAACCGAGTTGGGTGGGTGCTAGTGATGTTTCATTATCAGACACAGAAACGACGTACGTGCTTTATTAGAGACAACATGATTTATTATAACATACATATTCAGAGTTTATTGTTACTGGAAAAGTTTATGAGCGCACAATTTGAAATCAATTTTGGTTTTGGCGAGAATTAAAAGTTTTGAAAAAATACGACCGTTGACTAAATTTATTGCGTGTCGTCGTCAAAACGGAGACTCCAGCACAGGGTGTATGTTTATTGTTTGTTGGGAATAATGGTAATTATTTAATTAAATATACGGTAACGATCCCATAAAACTAATGTTGATAATTAGAAACTCTGAATATGCTATAATCTTCTTGTGAAAGTTCACGCGCGCGCAAATTGAATTCAAATTTGGTTCTGGCGAGAACCAAGCGTTTCGAAAAAGCTTCTTTAAAAACATACGACCGTTGACTAAATTTATTGCATGTCATCGTCAAAGCGGGGATTCCAGTACAGGGTGTATGTTTATTGTTTGTTGGGAATAATGGTGTTTATAAAATTTTATATATATGTTAACAGTTCCATAAAACTAATGTTGATAACTAGAAACTCTGAATATGCTATAATCTTCTTGTGAAAGTTTACGCGCGCACAAAATGAATTCAAATTTGGTTTTGGCGAAAAATAAAAGTTTCGAAGAAGCTTCTTTTAACGAACGTTGCCTAAATTTATTGCATCGTCGTCGTCAAAGCGGGCACTCCAGTACAGGGTGTTTGTTTATTGTTTATTTTATTTACATACATATATAATTAACTGGCGGACGAGCATATACCAAAAGGGATGGGAATTCCTCCAAAGAGGGGGAATTGGCTGAAATTAGGCCGTTTTACCTACACTTAAGGAACAAACGCTATAGAAGGAGGAATTCCATTTTTCCCTCTCCTTCTCGTCCACTAGTAAATAACTTAATGTATCGTAATGATCCCATACAACAATTTTTTTTTTACTAGAAACTCTGAATATGCTATAATCTTCTGTACAGGGTATCTGTGATTGCATGGAAAAGTCTATTTAGCTAAGGTCCGAAAATGAGGGGCTTTCAAATTTATTTTCTGAGTAATTTATAACGCTCTAGTTAATTTGAAGAAGCATGCATTCTTCAATATTTACATGGATTAGTAGTTCAATGATTCATAAGTTTTAGAGGAATTCAGTTGCCTGATACGACCTTTAATCAAAGATTCTCATCAAACTGATATTAGAGATTTCTTGAGAAATTACTCGATGTCGATACCCACTTCGATTCGAAATAACATGCCTTTTTATTATTTATGGGTTGATGCGGTTTGAATCGGTGTCTGAACAGACCTTTAATCAAACATTCTCATCACCAATAACCTTCTGTCTGACAAAGAATTGTGACCTACTGGCTGATGGCCGTTAAGGAATCTGCCGTAAACATCCGATGGAGTGACTTGGAATCTGATTAACTCTCTGGCCACTATAACTGAGGTTCGATTATTTCGCGACAAAGGCGAACAAACTCTTACCGCACCGCACACACTCCTTAAATTGAAAATTTGAAATTAATATGCCTGGCAAAATTTTACAACAAATTAAACAGAAAATAGTGTGCTTGAAATTTTTTTACAAAAAAACTGTCCCAACAATGTCCTGTAAAACTGTTGCGAAATATTCGAACCTCAGTTATACGAAAACACCATTTTGAATGGTATTGGTGTGCCTTAATGATTTCAGTTAATGAAGAAGTTATAATATAAAAAATAGGTTCTCAAGTTACTAGGAGATGGATTCTTATTCCTTACGCAAGGCGTTTTTTTACACGTCTGCTTTTTTTCATTTGAACACTTGTTTGGTTCTAAGAAAAACCAAAACGTGGCAAAGAAAATTCCTTACTTGAGAATCCGGTTCTGGACTTGCCATGGGTTCTCGCTGTTTTAAACCATTATTTATAATCAATCATGAGGCCTACATATATAAAGAAGTAACGCGCAAAAAAACTTTCTGGGTAACAAAACCCTGGATAGGCAATATATGTATATTTGAATTTCAATATTCTTTTCGTTTCAACAGTATTATAAATTGTGGTATCAATCACTACGTTTATTGCTGTGCAGGGTGGTCTTGTCTCGTCTAGCTGGTTGAGACAACAAAAAATTTCAGACAGATTAATATCTCCAATTTTTCTAAGATATGTAGCTGTGAGATATTCTGCACAAAAATCACAGTTCATTTGTACATTCATTCATCGTTGTTTTGTTTCAAAGTTTTGGGAAACGTCTTATTCCATTTCAGATGAACGGTGCCTGTGGGCTTTGCGAACATTGGAACGTTTTTGTCTGCGATCACAGGAGCACTGGAGCTAATCGTCCAAAGGGAGGGCAATTCCCAAAAAGAGGGGAAACAGGTTTTGCGTTCTATTCTGTTTTTTTTCCGAAACTGCCAAAGAGGTGGGGGGAATTTACACTTTTCCGTTCTTCTCTCGTCAGCTGGGCCTGGGAATGCGGATGCCAGGAACGTTTCCTGCCGTAAATTGACCGTATCAGATTCTAGTGAATCGCACGTTGTTCTAGAACTTCTGTATCTTAATCCAAGTATATGTTTATCAGAAACTATTTGTATATGCGATTATGCAATGAACTATCCAGGGTTTCTTGTTAGCAGAAAACTTCTTGGCCCGCAGTTTGAATTCAAATGAAATTTTTCCCCATCACATTTGGACAACATACGAAAACTGCGCTTAATTCATCGCATATGTATGTACGTGCGAAACCGACCCGCAAAACTATTTTTTTCTAACAAGAAACCCTCGATAGGTTATATCATGGTTAGAAAAAGAGCACGTTTTCAAGTTTATTATTTTGATCAATTGAGCAAGAAACCCTAATAAATTATTTGTCAGCATCGATCCCGATGAAAGAGGCTTATCTCAAATTAGTTAACGATAATCTCAGAACCACTAGCGGACGAAAGGGGTTGGGAAAAGTGGATTTCCCCCTCTTTTACGTTTTCAAAGCACAGAATTTGTTCCCTAAGGTGTAGGTATAAAGGCTTTCTTTCTGCAAAATTCCCCCCTCTTTGACGAAATACCCCTCCTTTTGGAGGATTAGCTCGTCCGCCAGTGGTCAGAATCAGCAGCTTCTAAGATGATTAAATTTCTTTTAAGCATTACTGATGGGCACCTTCGTCAGCTGACTCTTATAGGTCGATCAGAGTTTCTTGTTAGTCCGAAAGTTTTTGGCGCCAATTTTGAATTCAAATCATCTCTAAAATTATTTCATATCTGCCAATCGGACTGACTGACTGACGTGACGGGTGCATAAATATATTTTTGAGAACAGATTCTTGAGTTCGAGTTACTGTATACTGATCGTGTTTCGTTATGGAAAACTGTAAGTAGTAAGCTTTCGAACGTTGTTGAAGGAGAAAAATCTTACTGGGGAAATTGCCTGTCTCTGCGCATCTCATCGAGTCTGATAAACAGGTATGGCACTAGCGGACTAGAAGGGGAGGGAAAAGTGGAATTCCCCCCTCTTTAGCGGTTTCAAAAAACAGTTTTTTTTCTTTAAGGGGTAGCCAAAATTTTGCTGATTCCCCCTCTTTGAAAAATTCCCCTCCCTTTGGAAGTTTGGCTCGTCCGCCAGTGTAGTCGGGTAAAACATTACTACAAGCAGATTGCTAAGCATATGATATGTAAATATTATTATTTCAATATTAATAAGAGGCATCTTCTGTTTTTTATCGTTATTCATTAAGTCTAGACATCTGAAATTATTTGTCTGCGCATAAATTTCTGGCCGTTCAACTATTCATTTGCATAGTACGATAGTAAGCAATTACTGTACCATGTTAGTCAGTCAGTCAGTCAGTCAGTCAGTCAGTCAGTCAGTCAGTCAGTCAGTCAGTCAGTCAGTCAGTCAGTCATTTATTTAGTCAGGCAATCAGTCAGTCAGTCAGTTAGTCAGTCAGTCAGTCAGTCAGTCAGTCAGTCAGTCAGTCAGTCAGTCAGTCAGTCAGTCAGTCAGTCAGTCAGTCAGTCATTCAGTCAGTCAGTCAGTCAGTCAGTCAGTCAGTCAGTCAGTCAGTCAGTCAGTCATTCAGTCAGTCAGTCAGTCAGTCAGTCAGTCAATCAGTCAGTCAGTCAGTCAGTCAGTCAGTCATTTATTTAGTCAGGCAATCAGTCAGTCAGTCAGTTAGTCAGTCAGTCAGTCAGTCAGTCAGTCAGTCAGTCAGTCAGTCAGTCAGTCAGTCAGTCAGTCAGTCAGTCAGTCAGTCAGTCATTCAGTCAGTCAGTCAGTCAGTCAGTCAGTCAGTCAGTCAGTCAGTCAGTCAGTCATTCAGTCAGTCAGTCAGTCAGTCAGTCAGTCAATCAGTCAGTCAGTCAGTCAGTCACTCAGTCATTGATTCAGTCAGTCAGTCAGGCAATCAGTCAGTCAGTGAGTCATTCAGTGAGTCAGTCATTCAGTCATTTAGTCAGTCAGTCAGTCAGTCAGTCAGTCAGTCAGACAATCAGTCAGTCAGTCAGTCAGTCATTCACGTGAACCACACGAGAATCTTCTAATCTAAACAATATCAATTATTTAGGCTAATACTGTAGAACCACTTCCCTGATGACGCTAATAAAAATGATGATAAATAACCAAAAGTTGACAAGGGAAAAACGAAAAAGGGAAGCTCCTCCTTCTTTGACAGTTATAAAAAGGTGATTTTGTTCCTCGAGATTCAGGTAAAATGACCTGAATACTGCCGATTCCCCCCTCTTTGGGAGATTCGCCCTTTCTTCGGAGGATTTGGTCGTCCGCCAGTGTAGACTATTTTTAGAGTAATCAGTATTATTATTCTAGATAGATATCCGTTATTTATCTTACCTGTTATCAATGATGGTTGGATAACAAAGTGATTAATGGATGAGTTTGGAACCGATAGTTAGTTACATATGTAGTATACATAAGCCATTCATCCATATCTATGAACCAAATAAAGTTTTCTTTCCAGCCATACTTGTATTTTATTACATTTTACATGATGTTATTTGGTATAATTTTTTAGTTGTGTTTCAACTAGCAAGACTACAGTGTGAATGCAAAAAAATGATAATACCATTTATAACATTGACAAAACGTGAACCGAATGGAAATTTTTTACCGGGTCCCCCAAACAAATTTTTACCCTGCTTTTGGGAGAAGGTAATGTTTTTATGAAAACCCAAGAGAAAGATAACACTTTTAAAACTTTTTTTTTCAATATTTTGGTACATTTCTGTTACTCATGATATCCGACTCCAAAATTTTTTTCTTTACCTTCACCTTTACCGTTCGGTAGTTCTAAAAAATTGTCCCCAAGAGACGATTCACCACAACAGCCCTCCCCCGCCTTCCACTTGAGTTATACTTCCAAACATCGAACATAATTACCAGCTGTAATTGTTTGTTTACTTGTAAAGTTACTGAGTGTAGTCATTATTATTGGATTAAGTGTATATACTCCAGTGGTCGGATAATCATATAAAAATTATTTCGGCTTTTCCCAAGTAACTGTTTATTTTTCTAATAGCTGGAAAATAAAGTGTAATTTCCCCTCTTTGGCAGTTTCGAAAAGTAGTTGTAGTAAAAATTCATTCCCAGACGAGAAATTCATTCCCAGACGATTGAATACTAAATTTACCTGAATCCAGGCGACAAAATTAAAAATATATATTAGTAAATCTGTAGTTTCATTTTTTATTAATGAACGTCAGAAGTTTTACTATGTTTTCCTGATTTCTCTATTAATATCAGAGTAATCTAACAACTTGACAACTCTAACTGATTACTCATCTGGGAATATAGAATGAGATTTTTCATTATTAGAAAAGTTGCAATTTCGAATACATCACTTTCTAACTTTAGACTTCTTACGTTGACCATTACCTTCAGAGTAAATTACTAACACACACACTCCGCAGTCCGACACATGCTATCTAGAATGATTTGCCCAGAGACCCGAGCCCATTACTAAGCCTAAGCTCATTACTAAGCCTAAGCCCATTACTAACCCCCATATCACAGAAACTTTTGGCATTGGGTGCCTAATTTGGTGCATCTTTATGCAAAAAACTTGAAACTCTATAACTCACGATATAATCGGTTAAAAATAAAAAACTTTTTTTCAGATGAAAGTTCGTTTTTTTCCTTATAATGCAGTTACGAAAAACTCAAAGTAAAAACATTTAATTGGATAAAAACATGCATTTTATATCGCACTCAGTTTTCGCTCCGAGACCAGGTGCCAAAGGACGAATTTGTCATAAGCAGCAGTGCATAAAGTTTTTCCATACCGTTTTCAATGCATTATTTTGTGTTTGTTTCGAGTTTCTTATTTTTCTCATGTGTAAAAATAGACGATCTCACCTCTGAACAAAAGTTTTCAATTTAAAACCAAGTCTCATGTGAGTTATAGAACTTCAAAGTTTTCTTGCATAAACATGCACCAATTTAGGCACCCAATGCCAAAAGTTTCTGTGATATGGGGGTAAGACTAAGCCCATTACTAAGCCTAAGCCCATTACTAAGCCTAAGCCCATTTCTAAGCCTAAGCACATTACTAAGCCTAAGCCCATTACTAAGCCTAAGCAGCAACATAAGGAATTATTATGTTCAGTTTGTATTAGTTTTTACTGGAGGTTATCGAATCCGATTGTGATTGTGGTTGTATGCAAATCGTTTTTTTGGTCAGACAGCATGCATTCTGGTCAACTGGTTGAGTGATTTTACAGGTAAGTAAACGGTTGAGGTGCATCTGAAGTTATACTGCTCATGATTGATTATGCAAAAAAACTATATCGGGTTTGCGTAGGATCCGTAAGACACACTTTTCCTTCCGTGTCAGTTGCATACGAGATTTTAAAATCTGACAATGGCTCAAAATGATTCAAATATTAAAATTTTTGGAGTCCTTCAATGAAATAACTCGTAGTTCTTTTATTTTTATGCATGTTTTTTATTAATTATATGCCTATTACCTCGAAGAAATGAGCACAGCCAATTTCCCCAGTAAGATTTTTCACCTTCAACAATGTTCGAAACTCTTACAACGTATTGCATAATGAAGCACGAGCAGTATAAGTGACTAAATTCCGAACCGAGAGTTTTAGTAAAATTTGGGGAGGATTTTCACAAAAAGTAAAAATTTTGGTACCTATGCGTTTGATCAATAAACTGTTTAATTTTACATTCCAGTTTACAGGGAACGAAAAAAAACATTAGTTGATTGATCATGTGAGACGTTAAGCAGAATGATAATATTTTAAGGATTCCCTACTAAAAAAGTGGCAAAAACTGATAATACCGCAACTTTACTCATATTCGTTAACCGTACCTAATGAATAAGTTCATCGTATCGGACTTTTCTTTACACCAAATGAAACTTCTCTTTTGTAAAATAAAAAAAGTATAAAAATCAGAATTAATAAGTTTAATTTTGTACATACTCCTACGTTTTACGATACTTATTAACCTCAGAGTAATCAGGCCTGTCATTTGTCAACATTGCTACACTCTGCTTGATTAGAATCCAAAACTGACTGATCATGATGCTCAGTGGTCGAGCATGGAAATTAATTTTGGATTCAGCGAAGATTAAAACTTGTTGTTGATTTCGATATTTAATTTCAGGATTTAAGATTAAGCGATTTTAGAAAGTTCTGGAGAGGTCAAAACGAAAAGAAGGTCAGGAAAATACCGTTTATCTTTTACGAAGCTGAAGTATAATTTTGAGCTTTTTGAAATTTGAGCATTTTTTTATTTAGCTCATACTTTTGCTTTACGCGTATGTGATAAATCAAATCTTTTTTGGCGTGCTTTAAAATTTTCAGGAAATGAAATATTTTTCCACATAACATTTAGAAAACATAAAATTTGCACTTAATTCATTGCACACGTGCGTGAAATTAATTTTTTTATAACACGAAACCCTGACCATTCATAACCGAAAACACATGCTTCAGCCGACTGATTGGCTCTGTAATTATGAATGTTAATATTTTTATGCCACACTAAATTAAAATATATAGAATGTTGCGTGGATTCATGGGCCATGGACCATTCGAGAACCATTTCTGTTACGGCATTATTAAATGGTAAAGGGCCTAACATACTCCACCATAACACCGTAATATAACATGTTATGCTACGGAGGCGGAGCCTGTTATGGTGGGTCAACATACTTCGTAACATAACACGCCGCAACATAACTTGCTATGTTACGGTGCCATGTTATGTTGCGTGTTATGGTGAAGTATGTTAGGCCATTTAGATGCTTGGTCATTATTTGAATCCATACATAATCTGTAATGGTCCACAGTGACATTTTAGTGGAAAAGAAAATATTGTTCAAAATTTTTTAGGACTGTCAGAATGGCGGACTAATTTGGGTCCCATTTACTTTAATTTTTTCATTACTCAAATGGGAATTTCCCCTCCGACAGCGTGTTTTTATTGTATTTTGCTTACTGTATGTTTAACACAGTGAGAATATTGTACTGTTACTGTAAAATACTGTAGATACATGCACTAGCGGACGAGGGAAGAGCGGGAGAGTGGAATACCCCCCTCTTGGGCATTATCAAAAAGTTTAATGTAATTCTTAACGTTTGAGTGAATGACCTGAAAACTGTTAATTCCCCCTCTTTGAAAAAAAAATTCCCCACCCTTTGGAGAATTAGTTCGCCCGCCAGTGACTACGAGCTACGTAAATAAGTAATAATAATCATAATCACTGGCGGACGAGCTGATCCCCCAAAGGGAGGGGAATTTCGTCAAAGAGGGGGGAATTTACAGTTTTCATGCCATTTTACCTACACCTTAAGGAACAAATTATACTTTTTTAAAATGCCAAAGAGGGGGGAATTCCACTTTTCTGTTCTTCCCTCGTCCGCTAGTGATCATAATAAGCATAACATCATCTGAGTAGTTAGAGGATATAACTTTCCTAGTAGGATAAAGCCAGAACACTTACCATGATTGTTTGTTTTTATAGCCTATACATACATACATGGTTTATCATCAATCTGAAAGTTTTCGCGCGCGCAACTTGAATTCAAATCTGCTTTTGGCGCGCATGAAAATTTTCGTGAAAAAACACACTTTTTTCTAATCAGTATATGATTTTTTCGATTTTTCCGTTTCCAAACGGTGCAGCGGGTTATGTCTTGTAAAACTGTGACCATTCACATTCTAAAGTTGCTGTTTTTCTCTGGTTATAACGGGAATATTGTGATAAAAATTGTTGGATATACGGTCTGGCACACCTTTTCAGACAGCAAGAATATTAAAAAGTCATTCCTACTCATGAAACATCACCTTTACTACAAGTTTATGGTCCGTGTACGTTCTCATTACTTTTTCTGCCTGTGAAATATTTTTTTAACTATCTATCGAACTGAAAAGGTGCTCCAGATCCTATTCCATAATCCCATCCAATTTTATCATCATATTCCCGTTATAACCAAAGAAAACTCAATTTTAGGATGTGAATGGTAACAGTTTTACAAGACATAACCCACGTATGCACCGACTGTATCTGGTATAAAGGGTGCATAAAAAACGAGTTTTGATAACAAGAAACACTGACCATGATATAACACTCATACTAATCAACATACATTGCTAGCGAACAAGAAAGGGGTAGAAGTGGAATTCCCCCTCTTTAGCGGCTAAAAAAATTGAGTTTGTTCCAAAAGGTGTAGGAAAAACGGCCTAATCTCTGCGAATTTCCCCCTCGTTGGAGAGATTCCTCTTCCTTTAGAGGTTTGGGTTGTCTGCCAGTTTTAATTAAGTAGATTCACCTCTTCTGCTTGATTCATGTTTGTTGACCGAATGAATGATAAAACCCCATCTCTCAAAGTACTTTCCATCATTTATATATGATGACTGTGATTATGTTTAGTGTTTTGTAAAGGGCATATTCTGTCTGAATCTAAGATAGACCAAAGAATCCAAGATTCAGTTATATAAGGGAAACACTGATTACCTCCACTGGCCATTCTAATAACCAATTGTTCACCCCATAGTTCTTATGTGTAATGTGCCACTTGCTTTGAACATGTAATATGAACAAGTATGTATTAACCAAAGAGAGAAACTTCGTCTTCTGAAAGTGCAACTTTTTGAGTGACTGCTCAAACGCGACATGTTTTTCAGCCACTTTGTACATGCATGAAAAAGTTGTGAGCAAAGTTCGGAAAAACGTTATCGCATCGAAATCAGTAGAAAAATTCAGGGCAGCATTTTTTGTTCCAAAAAATCACCTACTGAAGAGTTTTTCCCGAAGACTGATAATGGAGAACTTTCATATTTAGTATCCCAATCAATTGAAGACGCTATATCTAAAAATTGTCAACTAGAATAATAGGGCAGCTAGTTGAAGCCCGTTGTTATAGCAAATGAAAATATTGCCATAGTCAATATAGTGATAATGAAACATCACTAGTCTCAACACAACTCGTTTGACACCATAGTTTAACACAGTACAGCACGGGGTGATGATGATTCATGTGCGTGTTAACACGGTATTGTTTGATGTTTCATTATCAGACGTTTTGGGCAATATTTTCGCTTGATGAAACAACATATGGGCTTCATTAGGGTAACTAATTACATATTCATATAACTGTTCATTATCATTATAATAGAGTTGGCGTACATAAATATATGTATAATGAAATTATGCAGTCATTAACTCATTAATACATTGGCGACGAGCCAAACAACCAAAGTAAGTTGAATTTTTTCAAAGAAGGGGGAATCGGCAGAAATAAGGCCATTTCACCTATACCTTAAGGAACAAAATCCTCTTTTTGAAACCGCCAAAAAGGGGGAATTCTAGTTTCCCTCCCCTTCTCCTCCGTTAGTTCATGCTGTATGTTATTTATTTATATCAGTAAGGCTGTTACATATACTGTATATATGAGCCCCAGTCTGTAAGAATCGACAGGTCCGGGAAGAAAAAATGTTTTCGTTCAACCATCACCGTTCCCGGAGGAAATAAGTTTCTATAGTAAATCGATATCACTGAACACGAAAATCGTGGTGGTTTTTCTAAAAAAATCGGTTAACAAAAGTTATGTATTGAAACTAGGCTCAGAGCACCTCATGAAAATATCAATTCACCTGCATCCCATGTTAAGCTTTCTGGAGGGCGGAATTTTCTAGTTTGATGCCCGATATTAAATACAGTTATTTGTTCGAGTCTTACGAATATTCTGTGAAATTTTCAACAACATTTATCGGCCACAACTTTTTATACATTGGGTTGAGTGTTCTCGATTGAGCCTGCTTTTAAGCATTTTTTACTCTTTTTCACATTCATATTGATAGAAAAAGTTATGTTTTGTAATTTGGAGAAAAGGCGAGCGTGAGTTGTGTTTGCAAGGTTCTTATAAACATCTGAACGAAAGGAATCTATGCCCAAGTTCCATTTGAACAGTTTCCGGGTCCGTTTTCAAACAACGCGCGCGTCAACCAAACGGCCACTTGTTGTTACTTGAAACATCAGTTCGAAAAAATGTAAACAACAATTTTAATCAGTAGCGGACGAGAAAAATAACGATATTAACGGATTTTCGGCGATAAATATATATATTCTGTCTCCAAATCATAGTTTAAACAAGAAAAAACCATTATTTCTGTTTTTTTCGGACAACTCTCAACAACGGGAAATGACTTTCTTATTTCATCCGCTCACTGCCGTACTACTGGCTGGTTGGTGCGCGCGTTGTTTGAAAACAGTTCCGGAAACTGTTCAAATGGAACTTGGGCATAGATTCCTTTCATCCAGATGTTTATAAGAACCTTGCAAACACAACTCACGCTCGCCTTTTCTCCAAATTACAAAACATAACTTTTTCTATCAATATGAATGTGAAAAAGAGTAAAAAATGCTAAAAAGCAGGCTCAATCGAGAACACTCAACTTGATGTATAAAAAGTTGTGGCCGATAAATTTTGTTGAAAATTTCACAGAATATTCGTAAGACTCGAACAAATAACTGTATTTAATATCGGGCATCAAACTAGAAAATTCCGCCCTCCAGAAAGCTTAACACGGGATGCAGGTGAATTGATATTTTCATGAGGTGCTCTGAGCCTAGTTTCAATACATAACTTTTGTTAACCGATTTTTTTTGAAAAACCACTAAGATTTTCGTGTTCAGTGATATCGATTTACTATAGAAACTTATTTCCACCGGAAACGGTGATAGTTGAACGAAATTTTTTTTTCTTCCTGGACCTGTCGATTCTTACTGACTGGGGCTCATATGCATATCCGTTGCTTATAAACTATAATACCACCATGTGTGATTCATTATAATAATCCTGTATGTTGAATAACTGCGGTTATCATACTAAGTACTGGAACACGATTATTATATTAGAGTAATGGCGAAAACATTGGTTCATTATAATAATTTATTTATCATAATGACATCAGTATAAATAAACTATAATAAGTAATACATATTTTTCATGATGGATTTTGCTGTCAGAAATGTTATCACTATTGAACACTACACTAACACAAGTATTATCATTATATTAGATTTATTATAATGATAATAATCACTATAATTGTTATAATCATTTTATATACTACGTTTTCGGAAGTTTAATTATCAACCGGAAGAACGTGCGTTTTCAAGCTAGAAATGAATGAAAGTTGTATGACGTATAAGTATACTCACGTACAGTAGATGAGTGAGTGAGTGAGTGAGTGAGTGAGTGAGTGAGTGAGTGAGTGTGAGAGTGAGTGAGTGAGTGAGTGAGTGAGTGAGTGAGTGAGTGAGTGAGTGAGTGAGTGAGTGACCAATCGAGAATACATATCGATGGCTGATTCCCATGACAACCTACATCAGTCGTGTAAACATAAATACAGTAAAAAAACTATTTTCAGACAAAAAATATTTTACGAAATGGATTCTGATACTTCAATCGCGGATTCCATAGCCGTTGAACTTCGAAATACGGAGATTGAACCGGCTTTCCCCTGAAGATGCGCCGCAGTGTACATTTCCAGGCAAGACTTCACCATCACTCACCACTCACTCATCCTCACATCACTCAGTTCACCCACTCACCTCACTCTCTCACTCACTCACTCACTCACATCACTCACTCACTCACACACACTCACTCACTCAGTCACTCACTCACTCACTCACTCACTCACACTCACTCACTCACTCAACTCACTCACTCAACTCTCACTCACTCACCACTCACTCACTCACTCACTTCTCAGACTTCACCACTACTATTAATCGTCATGTTTCATTGGTATCTTGTAATATTCTGTTGCGTTTGTGGACTGGTCGGTCATGCACTGGTGATTGCAAGTACTAAACTAGGACCGAGGGTTGGATTGACTGACTCGACTGACCACTGACTGACTGACTGACTGACTGAACTGACTCGACTGAGCTGACTGGCCTGACGCAGAATTACAAAAGCTACCCCTTTTCTCTTTTGTATATTTTCTCCTCTTCTAAGTCAATCCAGACTTAGGCATTGGCTTTTTTACATGCCTATGTTTCAGGCTTAGGCTTAGAAATAACTTTCTGCTATGTAATTGTCTTTTGGTCAAAAAGACGGGAGTCGAAATACTTTTAAAACTAGATAAAAAAGGGTAGGGTTGGAAATTACCCAGCAGAATCCTCCATAACTCCTACCCTTTTTCTTGTTTTGCTGTTCAACTTCAATCCATTCGATTAAGGCTCCGGCTTCGGCTTAGTTACGAGCTTGGAACTTAGGCTTAGGCTTAGGAATGAACTTTGCTCCGTATTAGGCTTAGGCTTAGGCTTAGGGACCAATTTGAAAAAACTTGGAACATGAAAAAAGGGTAGCTTATGGAAATCTGCCTGGACTGACTGACTGGACTGACTGACTGACTGGACTGACTGACCTGACCGAGACTGACTGACTGACTGATCTGACTGACTGACTGAACGACTGACTAACTGACGTGAACTGACTGACTGACTGACTGACTGACTGACTGACTGACTGACTGACTGACTGAATGACTGTTTTATTTGCAGATTTACAACCCGACAAATCTACTGATGATAGCTGTATCAGCCGCTCAAGCACATACTTCTATTTAGCTTTATCATCTTTGCCACATTATATGAGCTATCCGAAGTACACTGTATTCGCATACTTTGGACGGAGAGGGCCGTGTTAGTCCGTCAGTGAGTTCAGCCAGTGAGTAAACGAGTCAGTCAGAGAGTCAGTGAAACAATGAGTCCCGTGAGTCAGTGAGTCAGTGAGTCAGTGAGTCAGTGAGTCAGTCGAGTCAGTCAATCAGTTCAAGTCAGTCAGTCAGTCAGGTCCAATCTAGTCCAGTGAGATCAGTCAAGTCCGTCAGTCCAGTCAGTCAGTCAGTCAGTCACGTCATTGCAGGTGGATGCTACTTGTTCTATGCAAATGTTCAATGTGGTCAGTCACTCAGTGGCTGTTTGGCTGGTCGTTCGGTCTATTCAGTCATTCGGACAGTAACAGTATCAACAAATACGGACGCGTGGAGAGTGAGTGTGTGCGTGAATGAGTGAGTGAGTGAGTGAGTGAGTTGAGTGAGTGAGTGAGTGAGTGAGTGAGTGAGTGAGTGAGTGAGTGAGTGAGTTGAGTGAGTGAGTGAGTGAGTGAGTGAGTGAGTGAAGTGAGTGAGTGAGTGAGTGAGTGTGCGTGAGTGAGTGAGTGAGTGAGTGAGAGTGAGTGAGTGAGTGAGTGAGTGATGAGTGAGTGAGTGAGTGAGAGAGAGTGAGTGAGTGAGTGGAGTGAGTGAGAGTGAGGAGTGAGTGAGTGAGTGAGTGGTGAGTGAGAGAGTGAGTGAGTGAGAGTGAGTGAGTGAGTGAGTGAGTGAGTGAGTGAGTGAGTGAGTGAGTGAGTGAGTGAGTGAGTGAGTGAGTGAGTGAGTGAGTGAGTGAGTGAGTGAGTGAGTGAGTGAGTGGATGAGTGAATGAGTGAGTGAGTGAGTCAGTCTGAGAATGTCGGCGGAAAATTGATAATATTTGACTGACAACTTGACTTAAAAATTTTCATATTTCACTTGTTTGTGTTGTGATTTCAAATTGTCAACAAAGATAATACTAAACATTATTTTTCCAAACTCTTCTAATAACTCGTTCACTCACTTCACCCACTCACTAACTTA
>OZ038445.1:2563147-2602770 GCA_964036265.1 Daptonema setosum
GTACACGGAACACTAGTTGGCAGACCAGCCTGAAAAACGAGCATAGAATTGCCATTGGAAATATTGTCATCGTTTGCTTCCAACAACATAATTCAGTAAAAAAAATTGCTCCCATGCCACGAGTGTTTATAAACTGGTGAACAAGACCAGAAAGCATGATCACTTGAAAAATCAGGTTTTTTGCCCTTTTCGGGTCACCCGGTGTAATATGCAAACAGTCATTCAAGAAAACAGGACATTTTATCTTGCATTTCGGGTATATTCAGATGCCCACACTATTTAAAAATGGGTGTAAACTTTTTTCTGTGTAAGCATCTTCTGAACTAACCATTAGCGCAGCCTGTCGGGCCGGCGCTTGTCCCACTCCAGCTGTTAGCACACATCCCATATAAACTTCGTCCACCTGTTCAGGCGACACACCTGGAAAGTTTATTTGCCTGGAATCACTGGCGGACGAGCTAAATTCCCAAAGGGAGGGGAATCTTCACAAAGAGGGGGGAATTTTCAGAAATCAGGCCATATTACCTACACCTTAGGGAACAAATTCTACTTTTTGAAACTGCCAAAGAGGGGGGAATTCCACTTTTCCCACCCCTTCTCGTCCGCCAGTGCCTGGAATCAGATTTTTTCATAGCTTGTCCAAAGTTTCTTACTACCCAACCGTTGAGCGTGAGCCTTTACACATAAAATTTTTTTGGCGCGCCTTTCAATTTGTAAAAAAGGTGCTGTTTCACATGAGTTTTATAAAAAATACACCATATTATGGTGGCCTAAAAATAATACCGCGACATTAAACTTAAGTGTATCAATACACAAATAATGATTACTTCGGAAAACCTGAAAAAAAATCTCTGTCACTCCCTGGAACCAACCAGCCAAGTTAACAGCTTCCTTGATGACTAGGGATCCCAGTTGGGGAGCACTCAAGGTACTTAGGGAGCCGAGAAACGATCCAATGGGCGTACGCACTCCTGACACGATCCATACTGGCTGAAATCAAGAACAGATATTTATTCGAGTTTTTATTGGTAAAATTAGAATTTCAGTCAGACAGTCAGCCAGTCAATTAGTCAGTCAGTGACTCAGTCATTCATGCTGTTGGTCAGTCAGTCAGTTAATTACACAGTGTCAGTCAGTTAATTACACAGTCAGTCAGTCAGTTACCGTTTCACGGACTTACTGACGTATCGTCTCACTGACTGAAAATTTGACTGACTTAATGACTGACTGACTTAAAAATTTTGGGCGACACAGACTCTGTAGCAAAAAAATATTTTTGAAATTAAAATAAACTTATCGTGATTTTCGACAACATAAAGATTGTTAAATTTAAATTATCGTAATGTTGGTAGTGTTTTGACTTGAACAATTTTCTCTCTCGAAAATGTTAGTTGATTAAGAGTCCATCTAATGAACGATATTGCCAAAACAGCTGAACTTCATTTTCTCTTCGTTTTTCCCACGAAACACAAACCTCTTTGCTCATGTTGAATGGAATTAAAAATTGATCACCTACAGTTTCCTTTTTAGTTACGCTGTTGTTATTTATTGCTCTAAAATAGGTAGGTTGCTCTAAAATTGAAATTTTTACATCCTTCTTATTACTATATTCTCTGGATAAGATTTCTGAAGCACCAAACCAAATCGATAGTGCTGGGAGAGGCAAACCCATTCTGAAGATAACCAGAAAAATACCGAATCTCTACATGATTGCTTTTCGTTATAACTCTATATTTATTCTTCCGAGTTGAATGTCATACATACATGATATACAATAGAGAAGATATAAAGAATAGATTATTAAAAGTACACCGAGTATAATTTCAAATTAATGTACAGAAAAACCACCAGAATCAAGTAGTGACTTGGTAAGCACAAAGAAGATTTTTATAGTCAAATAGACAAGCAGAAGTCCGTTAAATCAAATCAAAACACTAAAGTGACTACACTGCTTCTTTTCGTCTCAATTGATTACAAATTACGCACGCACAAACATTTGAATTGAATAGAAATGCGTTAGAATAACAATAAACTCTGGATAGGATATACATAATTGTTGGTAGGTAAATGCTAATAAATAAGACCATGCATTCAACTAAGCTCGGGTTCGAGGTATAAAAAAAAATACGAGGAGAGTAAAATTAACTATAGTAATATCAAATCAATCATAATATATTTATATTTAAACTAGCCATGACTAATTTATCTATCACCGGGAGATAAAATACAATATAACTTTCATAATATCAGATATTTACAGAAAAATAAGTACGAATCATTGTCTAGCAAGCTTAACACGATTAAAAAGACTTGAATTTCCTCTGTCACACCGATCACAAAAATACGATTCTCTTTACCATGATCAGGTTTCGATTACGGGGAAAATCCTGGGCTCATCGACTAAAATTTCTCTCGAAAATTCATTAACTAATATTCACCCATCTCATCATACTTATCTATAAAAGATTTTCCCGAAAGAAGAGAAGGCAAAAATACACTCAACAGCATTACAGCAACTTTCTTTACTTCATTGGAAACACCCGATCACAATTTCTGGATGACCATGGCGGCCGCACCACCACCACCATTGCAAATAGCTGCCATACCAATCTGGCCGGGTTTCATCATGTGCGACAGGTGGACGATGAGACGGGCGCCGGACATACTGCAACAACAACAGTAACAATGACAACAACAACAGTAACAACAACAACAGTAACAATAATAATAATAACAGTAACAACAGTAACAATCACAACAACAACAATAACAATAACAACAGTAAAATTAATAACTACAACAACAACAACAACAACATGAATCATAAATACGAAAGTCTAACCACAAAATCATCAACCACAACAACAACCGAAACAAAAATGCAAACTTACTCAGTCAATCACTCACTCACTCACTCACTCTTTCACTCACTCACCCACCCACTCACTCACTCACTCACTCACTCACTCACTCACTCACTCACTCACTCACTCACTCACTCACTCACTCGCTCACTCACCTACTCACTCAATCACTCACTCACTCACTCACTCATTCGCTCACTCACCTACTCACTCAATCACTCACTCACTCACTCACTCACTCACTCACTCACTCACTCACTCACTCACCCAATCGGATGTCCGATCGACACGGCACCGCCATGCACGTTAACTTTATCGTGAGGAATTCCGAGTTTCTTCATGTTGGCCAGAACGACCACCGAGAAAGCTTCGTTGATCTCCCAGTAGTCAATGTCCTAGAAAAGATATCTTTTTGAACTCATTCACTAGCGGACAAAAAGGGGTGGGTAAAGTGGAATTCCCCCTCTTTGGCAATTTCAAAAAGTAGAATTGTTACCTAAGGTGTAGGTAAAAAGAACAAATTGCTGCTAATTCCCCCTCTTTGACGAAATTCCCCTCCCTGTGGAGGATCGGCTCGGCAGCCAGTGAACTCATTTATCATAATATTTATTGGACATGTAAATTGATTGTTATTTCACCTAAGAATGTTCGTGAAACCACACTTTAAGACCCCTAGTTGGCCCTTACTGGGCCTAGGGAAAACGACATGTACTCCGGCTCAAACGTTCAAACGGGCTGATAACTTTAATATTCTAAAGGGTCGACGGCCTCTTTTACTGTACTTTTGGCACACTCAGAAGCGCCATCTAAAACGGGATGTAATATTATGTCACTGAATCTAATAAAAAAGAACATATTTAAGTACTACCTACACTACAACTAGACTACTTCTATTCTAGACTTTAGATTCTATTATTTGAAGAAAAATCACCTCGAACTCGAACCTTGATGAAAAGTCCGCACTGATTGAGCACTTTGGGGATGGCAAACGCCGGCGCGATCGGAAAGTCCATCGGATCGCAAGCGGCGTCGCCGAAACCGAGCACTCTGAAAAACAAGATGTATACACTAGGGGACGAGAAGGGGTGGGAAAATTGGAATTCCCCTTTCTTTGGCGTTTTTAAAAAGTAGAATTTGTTCACAAAGATGCAGGTAAAATGACCTGCAAACTACCTATTCCCTGTTTTTGATGAATTTCTCCTCAATTGGGAGGTTCAGCCCGTCCACCAGTCGATTATTATATTATTGACTCATTTTGTGCAAGGACGGGCACGTTTTGGGAGAGGCTGCGCCGTCACAATCGCAGCTACGATGCATCAATCGCTGTCACCTACGGGTCGGGCCCTTGGACGCCTGCCCAAACAGACCCAGGCTGCCTCCTGTCTAGCTGAACCAACGACAAAAATGATGCCGACAAGGACAGTCGTTAAAACCAAATAAAACTTTATGAAATATCACACCATGATCAAATCCAATTTACCGCTAGACCTGGCACGTCGCCAGTATACTGCCTCAACCGCAACCAGAAAAAATGAAACTGCTGCGGATTCAAAGTCTCTATCCATTATCTCTGTCAATATTAATGGATACAGAGGCAAGCTTGACACTATTAATTCACAATTTTTATTCTCTTTGTCTTGTGATCTCCTGTGTCTCCAGGAGACAAAAATTGATTCTAATGTACTAATATCACTCGATGTACCTGCTTACTCACATTTTCGTCAAGACCGTACTGGACAAGGCGGTGGTCTACTCACTTTCTGTAAATCATGTTACAATCCATCTCACCTCATTATTCCAAACCTTTCGTGCGAAATCATGTGTATTAAATTTTCGTTTTTTGGCAACACGTTCGCTCTCTTCAACTGCTATAAACCTCCCAACACCAACAACGTAGCATTTGTTGACGAGCTGACGGCGGCTGTTGCACATGTGGCTAATTCAGTTTCTTATATCATTGTTTGCGGCGATGTTAATATTTGTCATCTACTGGCTGAGTCTTCTCACATGGAGTCCAGTCTTTCTGCTTTCGATTTATCACAAACTGTAACATTCACTACCCACAAAAAGAAAATCATTGATGTCTTTTATGTCTCTGATTCTTTGTTGTCACATTCCACGGTCTCTTCTCTCCCCAAGGTGGAGAAAGAACACATTACAATTCATTTCCAGTGTTCGTTGCCTAAATTGTCTGACTCTTCATCATCCGTTATTTACCAGAACAAATTTCTTTATTCCAAGGCCGATTGGCCTCTCATCATGTTACATCTCTGCTCGCTCAATTTGATCAATTACATTGTTAACTCCACTGACATCCATTCCATTGCTGATTTTGTTCAACAGTCCATTATGAATCTCATAACCAAATTTGTTTCATCTAAGTCTGTTAAGTGTAATTCTCGCTGGCCAACATTCTACTCACCGTCGCTGAGGTCGATGACCAAGGCTAAAAATTGGGCCCACAATAAATATTTATCTACTGGCAAACCTAAATTTCTTGCTCAACACAAACGACTTGTGACCAAGATTCGCAAGAAGTTGGCGTCCGACAAAAACAACTTCTTCACCAATAAACTGTCGGACTCTAACAATTCTTCCAAATTCTGGTCCAACGTCCATAAATTTCTTGGTACACGTCCTTCATTACCTGATTGTATCGAGGTCGATGGCGTGCCTATTCGTGACAATACTAAAATTGCATCTGCTTTCTCACAACATTTTTCTTCACAATTTAACCAAACAACAGTTTCGTTCCCACAAACTGGTGGACTCAATACTAACTATTCTGTCCCTCCCTGTGATGTTGATTTTGTTCGTAACCGTATTTCCCGTCTTCGCACACATATGGCGACAGGCCCTGATGGAGTCCCGGCAGTTTTCATAAAAAACTGCGCGCCCATCATGGCTCCAATCATATGTGTCCTCATTAACAAACTAATCCATCACCGTGTCTATCCTAACTCCTGGAAGCATGCTAATGTGTCTGTCATTCCAAAAGTCGCTAACTCCAAAACTGTCAATGAGTTTCGTCCAATTTCAGTTCTTCCTATTCTCTCCAAGTTTTATGAATGGTATATGTTGTCCGTCATCACCACTCTTCCGTGTATTTCTCTATCACCCATGCAATTCGGTTTTCGGAAAGCAAGGGGCACTACTGATTGTGTTTACTCGGTTGTAAATGATGTCCATACTTTATTGGACAACTTTCCTCATGTAGCATGTCTTTCCGTCGACGTCTCTAAGGCGTTTGACACTGTCGTCCACAACCGTCTCCTCACTATTCTATCTGACTCACACATTCCCTATCAACTATTCCAAATAATTCATTCTTTCCTTTCTGACCGTTCTCAATCGGTTCGTTATCTCTCTAACACCTCACAATCCGTCCCTGTCACTTCTGGTGTCCCTCAAGGGTCCATTCTGGGCCCTTACCTCTTCCTTATTTACATTAATCATATCTTCTCATTCTGTCAACATAATATTAACATCTTTGGTTATGCTGACGATGTCCTCATCACTGCACCTCTTTCTAGGCCGCATGACAAAAACCATACGGCGCTGCAACATGTTATCAACTCGGTATCAAATCACTTTTCATCTAATCTACATTTAAAAATCAATTCATCTAAAACTCAATCTCTAATTATTAACCGAGTTGGTGGCAAGTCTGGCGTTAATTTCGACCTCTTGGTCGATAATGTCGCATGCTCCTCGGTTACTACACTAAAATACCTCGGTGTCATTTTCGATAACAACCTCTCCTTCTCTCAACACTATTCTAACAAATGTGCTCTTGTCAAACGTCATGTTGCTGCCTGCTTACGGATTTTCCGTAAATCCATCAACTTGGAGGCCAAACTAACCATCTACAAGGTCCTCCTACGCTGTCATCTTCTGTATTGTTCAGAGGCAGTTTTTCCCGCGAATCAGTCCGGGCGTCATATCGTGGACCGTTTACAAAAGACGGTTCTACGATATGTCACTAACGACTATTCGCGTGATACTTCCTATGACCAACTACTCTCTATATGTAACCTAACTCCAATCTGGGTCACAATCGGTGCAAACCGGTTGAGTCTTCTTCATGCTTATCGCACTGGTGTCCGTTTCTGTTTGCCACATCTTGTACAGTCCGCAGTCTCTGGTCAGTCGCTACGTCGCTCTTCTCGTCTAAATAACCAATTTATGTTCGCACGTCCATCATCAACCTCCAGTCTAAAATTTTTTACCAAATCTCCCCACTATACCACAATTATTGCATATAATCTTATCTCACCATCAATTCTCGGCCAAAGCCTCCCCTCGTTCAAGAAAACAGTCAATAATACAAAATTCATATCTGACCTCATTGATAAACATGTTACACAATCGATCAATAATGTTTACTTTACATCAAATCCACACATCTAAACTTAAAAAAATATTTCCATATACATTCCCTTTTATTTTTATCACATTTAGCCATCTCCCTGTCCCTGGTTCTTTTCGCGTTATACTAATCAGTTTTCATTTTTATGTAATTGTTGTGATATTCATTCAGTTTTGTCTTCGTGATTGTAATTTAGGAATGACCGTTATTTCACTTTGTGACTTGGTATTCCTCATTGCCATTATGGTGTGAAATTGAAATAAAATCTGTTTATACCTAATGTTTCACCGTCGATTCATTAGGTTTAATGAAAAATTACGTGTAATAAATTTTGCCCTTTTTTACTAAAATTTTCGAATAAAGAGCGAAACATTAGGTGCGATTTGTCTGGCCTTTCACAAAATTAGTCAAGAATAAAATAACCGACTATAATTATTAAATTTGAATTGGCGCCAAATTTATGGCGTTTTGTAAAAACCGTGGTCATGTCTTGGTACTCAAAAATGTTTTCGGCGCGTAATTTCAATTCAAAATTAATTTCGAAGCACGTTCAAATTTTGGAGAAAAAATCACCGTTAACTTCGGAGTACGCTCTATGCGACTATTAAATTTCACGAATAGGAGGTTTTCCCTTTTTGTGTTAACATGAACAAAGCCTATACAAATCATACCAACTTGGCCAGCGGTTTGAGTCTCATCTGTTGCGCGCGTTCCGCAGTCATCAACACCACCGCTGCAGCGGCATCGTTAAGAGTTGAGGCATTGCCCGCTGTGACCGTGCCGTTTTCTGCGGATGAAAAATAATGGAAAATAAAAATAATGAAAAATAATGAAAATAATGAAAAATAAAAAAAAATAAAAAAAAATAAATAAAAATAATGAAAAATAAAAAAAATAATTATTAAAGAAAATTGGCGGGATTTCAAATTTTGTCTTTTACCTATTCCCATCAATCATGATTCATGATTGCTATAGCGTATCCAGGGTTTCTTGTTAGCCCAACACTTTTTGGCGCGAAGTTTGAATTCAAATCTGTTTTTGGCGCAGTTCTAAATTTTCAATGAATAAAATCTTTTTCACATAACATTTGGACAAAATGAGAAAATCGCACTTGATTCATTGCATACAAAATGAATTTTTGATACCAACAAACCCTGACCAAGCTATATACGGTAACTACACCCTTTTTTCCTGAATCAAATATACAGCAACCAAATCTGGTATGCTAGACTTGATCAACTGAGAATGATATCCAAGTTCGAACCCGGCTGCCAGCAAGGAGACATAGAAGATCATAACGCCTTGCTGGGGGTTTCTGTCATTGCTCGTCAGTTTATTCAACCTCTCTGGCCAGTTCAAACACCCTTCTGAATTCATCATAGCTTCTGACATGGTCTTAGTGACTTTTTGCCTCCAGTAATGGCTTCAAATTACTATTAATTATGTAAAAAATTAAAAATGCCTCCATTAACCTTTCTGGAAAACGGCTCTCAAAGACGGCAGTTTGTCAAAATTGACCTTGGAGAACTCTTCATCGGAGTCCACGACCACTTCGGTTTTGCGTTTCATATACTTGACAGGCACGATTTCCGACACGAATTTACCGGCCTGAAATGTTTCCAATTCTTTTCCGACAATAGTTGGCATTCCCTTTGATCAAATGGTTTGTTTTGCACAAATTTTTGCAATTTGTAAAAGTTTTTTTATATTATAATTAAGCTGCGCAAAAACATAATTTTTCAAATATTGAATAAGAGTGACTAAGCGTTGTGATGAAAAACAGATACCTAATCAAATTAATCTAACTAATTGGTTCGAGCTTCATATAACATTTGAACTTTTTATTTCAAATACTTTTCATCTCGCTGACTTCGCTAATTCACTCATTCCCTGACTCACTCACTCACTCGCTCACTCATTCTCCCACTCCCTCACTCACTCACTCACTCACTCACTCACTCACTCACTCACCCACCCACTCACTCACCCATCCACTCCCTCACTAACTAGAGCAGCAGCGGCCGTACGTTTATAAGACTCGATGGCATAAGCATCTTGTTGTTCTCTAGTGATTTCAAAGTCCCTGGCTGTCTTTTCGGCGCACACGCCCATATGACAGTGATTATACGCATCCGTTAGACCATCGGTAACGATTGCGTCCTGAAACATTAGGTTTAGCTAATTAGGTGATAATGTGATATGCATAATATGTGCTAACAATAGCGGACGAGAAGGGGTGGAGAGGGAAAAAAAGAAATCCCCCTCTTTGGCGTTTTCAAAAATTATAATTTGTTTCTAAAGGTATAGGTGAAAAGGCCTCAAAACCAGTCAATTCCCCCCTCTTAGACTGAATTCCTCTCCCTCTGAAGGTTTGCTCGTCCGCCAGTGTGGACAAAATAGTAAGTGTACTAAAATAAATTGTACTACTAACTGATGAGTGTACTGATTTTTTTAAGTCATCATGCTGATTGATACGTTGATTTAATTTTTCTCGCAGCCATTCACCAAAAAAACTTTTTTTATTTTTGAAATTTTTACAATAATTTCTGTGATAACCTTCAATTTTATTCCACCATACGGCGTGACACCGCGTTCCAGGTAGTACGGTACGTTCGACATGCTCTCCATACCACCGGCTACCATAACCTGAGAGAAAAAAAATAGACAAAATTAAACAAAAAAAAAGAAATCAACAACAACAGAAGAGCTACTTCCGTTCCGTAAGTTACAAGTTACTCGTTCTCTCACTCACTCACTAGCTCACTCACTCACTGCACTTACTCACTCACTCACTCACTCACTCACTCACTCACTCACTCACTCACTCACTCACTCACTCACTAGCTCACTCACTCACTGCACTTACTCACTCACTCACTCACTCACTCACTCACTCACTCACTCACTCACTCACTCACTCACTCACTCACTCACTCACTCACTCACTCCATAACTAACTAACTCACTCACTCACTCACTCACTCACTCACTCACTCACTCACTCACTCACTAGCTCACTCACTCACTGCACTTACTCACTCACTCACTCACTCACTCACTCACTCACTCACTCACTCACTCACTCACTCACTCACTCACTCACTCACCTGCTGGTGATTGCACATGAGTGCCTGCGTGGCCATCATGATTGACTTAAGACCGGATGCACAGACTTTATTTACGGTTGTACAGGGTGTGGCTTTGGAGAGACCTTTAATGAAAACATTGAAACGTGAATGAGAATCTGTGAGTGAGTGGATAACAATGCAAGTGAATGATCGAGCGAATCACTGTGTGTGTGACTTTTGGGTGAGTGAATGAGAGAGTGAGTGAGTGAGGGAGAGTGAGAGAGTGAGTGAGTGAGTGAATGGGCGAATAAATGAGTTAACCGTAAGTCATATGGAAGAAAATATACAAGCAGAACATTAAAAAAAAACATTAAAATAAACGCAAAAAAAATCGTTAAAAACATTTTTAAGCATGAAAGTAGGTGAAAAAACACACCAGCTCCCAAAGCAGCCTGTCGAGCGGGCGCTTGTCCGGCGTTGGCCTGTACGACATTGCCCATGTACACCTCTTGGATCTCTTCTGGTTTGATGCCTGAAAACCTTTGAAACATCATGATGAAAGAACACTTACTTTGTCTCAGTCAGGTCTTGAAACTTGCCATGTCAAATTGAACAAAAAGCTTTTTTCGAAGGTTGGTTCAGTGCTTATTGCATTTTATGCATGAAAACATTTGATACATCATGATGAAAGAAAACTTACTTTGATTCAGTCAGGTCTTGAAACTTGCTATGTAAATTTGAAAAAAAGCTTTGAAGTTTGGTTCACTGCTCATTGCATGATACACTTCATGCATGTGCATACCAGTACAGTACCAGTACAAACTGTGAAGATGAAGATAAAAGTATTTGGCTGATGCAAAAAATGACAGTAAGGATGAAAAGTCAAAGTCAGAGTGAGATCAAATCTTACCAACCGGCCTTGTCGACGGCACCTCTAATAGCGATGGAGCCGAGTTTCGTGGCAGGTACGGTGGCCAAAGAACTTTGGAACGAGCCGATCGGCGTACGAACGGCGGATACGATGACCACATCCTGAAGAAACAACATTTATAAGAGAACCAAATAAATATAAACAAGAAATATTAATGCAACATGACCAATCAAGAACCATAAATTACATTACTATCAAGTGTCGAGTTAATTCAGGTTCATCACCACGATGGCAAGAAAATATAGTTAAACATACTCACTCAAAAATGGTTTTCAGGCCACACCAGGTGTAATGTGGAGTCAGTCGAGAATACTTTTTATTGTATTTTTTGTCAATTTGAGGTACCATACAAATTTAAAAAAAACGGAATAACGGAACATATTGCAGCCATTTTAGTCGAGGTTGATTCGTTTAGGAAGTTTCTAAAACGCCACAACATCCGACGACCCCCAAACGGAGTCTCATTTACTGAAATATTCTTTTTATTTTAATGAATCAAGATCATCTTACGTATAATGAATCCTTTTTTCTCCTGATTGATTCAGAAACGTTTGAGGTTTCTTTGTTACGTATGTTCTTCTTTGTGTTCAAGTAACCATTAACTATGTAATTCGTTGGCTCTCCTCCCAATCTCCGATTAGATTACTTCATTTACTTACCTCAACTTTAACTACGCATCCACTCACCCATTACTAATCATCATGTACCGCTTGCCAGCACGCTGCCGACTTACTAATTGTGTTCACCCGTTACTCAACTCAACTGGTGCTATAAATATTACTACACCGCGGAGCTCAGTCACAACGACGCCCATTCAGACGTTAACTGTGAGACGAAGGTTTGAGAAATGAGGCGCATGTCAAATCAAAATTTCATAGATCTAACATTCAGGGAGAGATTCACTTGACTCACGAGAAATTCAATTAGCTAAAAGTATTGGCATAGCATTTTACGAAATTCACTGAAACAACTCTTTAAAAATATTTGCCTAAGTTCTGAATTCGCGGAAAAACTATTTTCCATCTATGTTTCAGACTGAGCACGATTCGCCCACCGTCAGGCTCTGACGAAACTACCGGTCCGATTCATGGCAAGTCTCTCCCAATACCATCGAACGTCATCATGTTGCCGCCAACAACGTCGACCGCCGACATAGCCAAGCGGGTAACATCAAAACTGTCTCATGTTGGTGGATGTGGATGAGATTATCCAGAATAAAGTGGTGAACGTAATTTCAAGATATGACCAGTAGTCTACTTACTTTTTAAACAGAAGTGGGCGGTTTTGAAAACATTGACCAATGACACGCTATCTGCAGACGCCTCTGCCCAAACATTACCATTTATAAACATAGCTAACAATGAGTTCATCACTGTCCTGGATGATTACTGAAAAGTAACTCAAATCCGCCTCACTCATGATGACATGGGCGACCAAAATCTCAGCCCACCTCACTTGATGAACTTTTCAGACCGTTCAATCAATCACACAATCAATGATGTTGTCGTCGCCGCTGAGGTCTTCCACCACTGCCACTCGTGCCTACACGACCGCCGAGCGACATCGTCGCGTCGACGTGTGCGGCAAGCTGCTCGACTACTACAAGAACGACAACACCGTACTCAATGTTGGTGCTCATTGGTGGCTTCTTGGCAAAAATGAAACGACTTGTAAATGTACCACGACTCATGATAATGGGAACATGATGAATTACTATGGCATGGACAACCGAGTACAAAACTAAGGGCGACCGTAGGAAGTTTCCACAGCGAAGCGCCAACATTTGTCCCACTAGTTGAGTTGCTCGAGCTTCAACTAACGGAGAGTTCTAACCCAAACTTTTTGCAGCGTATTATCACGGGTGACAGTCTGTTTATCCACGGCAAGGGTTTATCGCCCAAGATCATGATCACCCTGTTCTGGGATATCAGAGGTTAGGATCTCACAAGAAATCCAATTGAACTAAGATACGTTTATACATTAATTGTCCTTTGTTCTCAGATTTTAGCGAGTAAAGCACACTTTTGATGGTCTCAAAACGGCAGAGACTCTGATTTTGAATCCTAAATGAAAATTTTGAAATACTAAAGTGAAAACGCGGCGCCCATGACAATGAACCAGTAATGGAAATATTACATCCCAATCACCACTTTCGCAGGTCCACTGCTGCTGAACTTTGAGCCGCGCCTTCCCGAACCTTTTGTCACTCAGCCGAAACCCTATAACGAAATTCTACGCGAGCTGCGGAACAACATCAACAAGAACAGGTGAATTAATATAAGTCTGATGTCAAATGAGTGACGACTGATGACAATGATCGGAATCAAAACCGTCTGAATCCCAAAACCATTCGCTCAGCGATAACCCGATGATACTTTTGTTTCATGCCCGATGACTTCATCAATTCTAAACAAAGAAAAAATGTAGATCGATCCGAGTTACATCTTTAGATCAACACTCAAGCTCAAGCACAACCGCCACAGATGGGTCAAAGCGATCGCCGATCAGGGCAAAGGCCGTCTGCTGCTGTTGCACGATAACAATCGTCTGTACGTGGACGATAAGGACGTGAACGACACTCTGGAGCAGTTAGTTGAGGAACAACTGACTGAAGCTGTTAGTTGAGGAACAACTGACTGAAGCTGTTAGTTGAGTTGAGGAACAACTGACTGAAGCTGTCATTTGAGAAACAACTGACTGAAGCTGTTAGTTGAGGAACAACTCTCTGGAACAGTTAGTTAAGGACCAACTGTTTACTGTCTGGAGCAGTTAGTTAAGGTTCAACTGTCTGGAACAGTTAGTTGAGGAACAACTGTCTGGAGCAGTTAGTTGACGAGCCACTGTCTGGAACAGTTAGTTGAGGAGCAACTGTCTGATGCAGTTAGTTAAGGAGCAACTGTCTGAAGCCGTTAGTTGAAGAACAAATATCGGAGCTGGAGCAGTTTTAAAATGATATTTGTTACCTTGATTTCAATAATCGTCTTATGATGATTTATTATATCATCAGCTGCAACTTCATCAACATGATGCACCCATCTCACTCTTCCGATCTATTCCCCAACAACTACTACATACTACCGCAGCTGAATCAGTACCTTAAATCACGTCCATTTCGAGATGATGGTATGCTTATCATGTCCGTTTCCGAATGGATCGACCACAAAACAGATGACTGGTCAGTGAATTTTAATTGCCTTGCATTGGAAGTTCGTTGTTTTTCATTGTCTTTTTTTCACATTCAAACAAGTTCATCGGATATTCGGATATATATTCAAATCAATGAGGCAGTAACGAGTGTTGAATACTAATCATTAACAATCATTAACTGAATCATTAACAAGGGGAATACTATTAAGAGCTGCTGTTCCACTGTGAGCAAATTATTTAGCTGAGTAGTATTTTGTAAAAAAAAATAGAAGACAAAAACAATAATCATAGGTTTGAGGATGGAATCAATCAACTACCCCGTCGTTGGCAGAAAGTTATTGACGCCAATGGAGGCCCGATCGAAAACCTGTGACTACAAAAATCTCCATTGATTAGGAGGCTGATTTTTAAATCCATAGGATTTAGGTGTCCACTGATCCTCTAGCGGACGAGAAACGGAGGGAAAAGTGGAATTTCCCCCCTCTTTGGCGTTTGTAGGTTAGAATGGGCTGAAAACTGGCAATTTCCCCCTCTTTGACGAAATTCCCCTCCCTTTGGTAGATTGGCTCGTCCGCCAGTGCACTGATCTGATCTCATTGAATTTTTGTACAGTATGTATGAAAAATCTGAAATCTATAGAACTAGGAACAGTGTATATTGAAAAATTGAATTATTCGATATAATAGCAGTTAGCACAATAATAGAATGAAAGATTCGTTTCATTTTGATAGTTATGAAATGTGTTGTGATACGACAATGGAAATTTCAAGTTCCGATTCTAATACAAAAGCAATCATGTGAGTGATACTGATTAGTTTGGGTTGGCTTATTGTATCTCACAATTTCTTCACATCCAATCAATTAACTCAATAACAATTCAATTACTACTCGACACTCAAAATTTATTAATTGACAAATAGAATATCTGGAATATACTGTAGCTTGGTATGTGTTCCTTGTTATCAAAAATTAATTTTGTGGACCGGTTCCGCACGTATGCGAAGAATTAAGCTTAGTTTTCGCATGTAGTCCAAACGGTATGAGAAAAATAATTCTTCTCCGAAATTTGAAAGCGCGCCAAGACAGATTTGAATTCAAACTGCGCGCCAAGAAGTTTTTAGCTAACAAGAAACCATGTCTCCGATAAAAACACAGATCAGAAAGTTTGAAGAACATCTTTCAACGATGGACGATGGATTCTAACCTTTAATTCGGCACTCGTTCTATTTGTCGTTGAAAATAATCGTCGGCAGACAGGTGCCAAACGGGAACATCCCTGCTGAAAACATAACTGTTAACGGAAATTTAACTGAAAAAAGAAGAGCTGGGGTTCAGCAGCAATACAGAAAACAGATCATGTTTCCGTTTTCGATCGATAAAACTATGGTGCATGAAGGATTAATGCAGGAAATGAAATCACCGTGATCGAAGCAGGAAACGGTTAAAATAAAGTTTCTTTTTAACTAACTGTGGTAAGCATTGACGGTGCCATAACTCTAGAATCCGATGCGCTTGTTCAGCCGCCAACCTCAATGCAAATCTGAAATCAATCGAACTAAGACGGAGTCGAATCGTGTTTAATATTCGTCTGATAAAGTTCTAAATTAATTATTTATTTTTGTTTTTTATCGCACCCACGTGCGTGATATTTTTACATAACGGTTTTGCGAATCCGTCATAGAGCAAAACTTATGTTGGATTCAGGATTGCACACGGAAAACAACTTAGGATTACGGTAAAATGCTTCAAAAAAATAGGCCCCGTGCACGTCCAACGGCCGGCTCTCGAGGAGAGCGCTCGGGTCTCTCCTCGAGAGCCGGCCGTTGGACGTGCACGGGGCCAATAATACGGTATTTTATGAACATGAGAAGTATGGAATAATAAGATGTACATTCCAAAAAGGGAGAAAGACTAGAAACAGTCATCAAGGCAGTCATTTAATAAAGTCAGTCAGTCAGTTAATAAACCTGTCAGTGAGGCAACCAGTGCGTCAGTAACTCAGTCTGTCAAGTCAGTAAATCGATCAGTCTGTCATTCAATCAATCAGTCACTTTGTCTGTTATTCAGTCAGTCAGATAGTCATTCAAGAGTAAATAACTTTCATGTTTAATTAGTTATTGAGAAACGATCAGACATCCTTTCAAACAAACAACTAATTTTTTTGTAGTAAAAAAGCTCATAACAATACTAATACTTTTTCGTGAAGGGAGAAGCACAAAAAAAACAGTCAGCCATACAGTCAAACATTCATTCAGTCCTTTAGTCAGTCACTCAATCAATCTGTCATTCAGTCGACCCGTCCGTCATTCTTTTTCAATCAGTTGTTCATGGAGTCAGTCCACTAGCGGACGAGAAGAGTTGGGAAAAGTGGAATTCCCCTATCTTTGACGCTTTAAAAAATATAATTTGTTCCGTAATATAAAGGTAAAATGGCCTGAAAATTGCCAATTCCACCCCTCTTTGACGGAATTGCTCTCCCTTTGGAAGTTTAGCTCGTTCGCCATTGAGTCAGCCAGTCAGTCGACCAGTCCGTCAGTACATAATCCAGTCATTCAGTCAGTCAGTCCGCTAGTTTATCAATATAAAATCAATCAATCATTCAATCAATCAATCATTCAGACAGTCAATCAATCAATCAATTAATCAATCAATCAATCATCAATCAATCAATCAATCAATCAATCAATCAATCAATCGATGTTTCAGTCAGTCAGTCCGTGAACCAGTCTGTTAGTCAGTTAATCAGTGAATAGTCACCCGACATCAATAAAGACCCAGCCCTCAACTGCACACGGCGTATGATAGGTTGACTGGTAATTAAAACATGCGTACACTAAGCACATTCAGTCAGTCAGTCAGTCAGTCAGTCAGTCAGTCAGTCAATCAGTCAGTCAGTCAGTCAGTAAGTCCATCAGTCAGTCAGTCAGTCAATAAGTCAGTCAGTCAGTCAGTCAGTCAGTCAGTCAGTCAGCTGGTTAAAATCAGTAAGGCAGGCTGATAGTAGTCAGTCAGTCAGTTAGTCAGTAGGTTACTTCCTGTATTGATTCATAGTAAACGGTATTCATAACCGTTCTAACAAAAAAATACAAATTAACAAAAAAAAATATTTTAAGAAACAAATCATCGTGAAACAAGAAGTTATCTATTATCAAAAAACAGCAGTCAGTCAGTCAGTCAATCTGTTAGTCAGTCAGTCATTCAGTCAGCCAGTCTCAGTCAGTCAGTCAGTCAGTCATTCAGTCAAATTAAAACGCGCTCACGTTTTCAAAGGTTCCAACCTATATGAACAACCATTCATTATCATCACGTTTTACTAGTAAAATGTCTACAGATACGTATGTATATTTGAGCACAAAATGATTAGCAAAAAGTGTATTCAATCTTAGAAAATAAAAATAAACAAGAAGCGACAAAATTGAGCAGATAGAAATTGATCAGTTATCGTGAACAATCATAATCTTGAATTTGAGGTTACACCACTTCAACCTTTATCTTAGATACTAATTCCATGTTTGGGGAAACTGCCAAAAAGTAAGGAGTCCCCATTTTTCTTCCTGTCTCGTCCACGAACGCCCTACAACCATAGATGTACACTGGATAACGTGACACCAATATTGTTTAGTAAAAAACTTATGGTATGCAGATTTCTTGAATTACGATATTGAATTCAATATTTGGGCTGAAAGCAGTAATAGAAGATATAATTAAAAAGCAGAGCCTTCGAAACGGTCACTGATAAATCTGAATGGAATGCGAAGAGTATTTTAAGACGCCATTAATCATGATCATTTAAAGAACGTTGTTGATGATTAGTGATTGTCATTCGTAAATCGGATAACCGTTATTTCACTGTATTTGTGATTTGGTAACTTTATTCGATACTTACTTTCAATTTACTCCAAGTCAAGTCATAATGTTGTCAACTCTCCGTTAATGGGTAACTTTCTGATAATTGAAAGGTTTAGTGGAAAAAATGTTATTTAACAAGTTATGCAGGTTTAGTAAACAAGTTCCCGGGGTGGGGCTTGCGCGCCAACGGTACTGGAATACAGATTGTTTTTATAATGTGGGAAAAACCATAAAACATGAATATGACCGTATAATCTAAATCATCATGGCTGTCGTTACCCCACAATTTGACCAGAGTTCCGCCTTAACTGTTCAGAAAACTTTGATAAAAGGAACTTATAAGCCTAAAGAAACATGATGCAAAATCTAACCACTAGAGGTAAAGTGTCAGTGGTTGCCGTTACCCCATCAGTTGACCAGAGTTTCACCTCTGACCTTTCATAACTTTCCTTACTAAAACCTATATGTCGAGTGAAACGTAAACTGTCTTTTGTCAACTCTATATAAACTTATGTGGATGTCGTTTGTTTGGGTAAACCGATAGACTGAACGAAAGACATCACCACTGTTCATTTCCCAACTCTTTAAAGTGACTTTGATTGTTGAAGTTATGATTATTTGACTAAATCAACATATGATTGTCTTACTGACTGGCTGACTGACTGAATGACTAACAGCCTGTCTGACTGACTGACTGACTGACTGACTGACTGACTGACTGACTGACTGACTGACTGACTGACTGACTGACTGAGACTGACTACCTAAAATTATATACGATTTTTTTTCGCGGAGCTTTTTCTTAGACACTCAGTAACTCAAATACATTTATCTAGGAATAATTACGTTATATCCAGCTGCTGTGAGATATTTTATTCCTGTAAAATAGCAGCAATAAACCGTCTGTTATTCTATTTAATTGTTTGATCAGTATTACGGTATTTTGCATCTCTGTAAATAAACTTCCCAGAACATTACTTTTGCGTGATACATTTTCGAGTCTAAAATAGAGATTTATTGAATCTTGGATTATAGTGTGATTCACGATTTCGGACAAAATATTTTTCTATAAAATTAATTTAAATTAAATTAATAACGATTAAAATTTATATTCTAATTACAAGGTGCCTTGTATTGCAGGTCATCCCTGTTAAATCTGTGTCAAAATCTAAGCAGCCAAGTCGACAAAACTGCAAAAATTTGCAATACAAATTCGGGTCCTCATCTCGTCATATAAATCGTGTCAGAAGATTTATTATCACTTTTCATTAATTAATTGATGCGGTGAAGATGGTAATGGCGCAACCGGTGCAGCACTGGAATCTGGGCGTCGGGCCCATCACGTGTCACGCTTGGAATAAAGACCGAACAAGTTAGTTTGGCTGAATGTACTTGGGAACCGAACCCCTATTTGAACAACCTCTAATTGAGCGTTCACTTAAGGATCTGTACAATTGGGAGTTCGGATCCAAAAAGTGCAATCCAGCTGTTTTACTGGAGTCAAGATTTTATCAGGTTTAACTTTATTGCGGCTGAGCTGAGCAGAGGGCAGAGTATCGAATAGCTAAAAGGCAGCTAAAAGTGCATAAACATATTCTTCTCGTTGTTTTATTGTCATCTGATCAAATCTTCTGCTTTCCAGAACTGGCACTTTCACCCAACAACAACGAAGTGCACATCTTCGAGTGGCAGGGTGGCAAATGGACAGCGACCAACGTTTTAAAAGAGCACGATATGCCAATAACGGGTATCGATTGGGCGCCCAATACCAATCGCATTGTCACTTGCTCACAGGTTGGCAGTAAACACCGAGATGGGGAGGGAAAAGTTGAATTCCCCCCTCTAAGGTGTGGGTAAAATGACATAATTTCTGGTTCTGCCAATTATCTTCTCTTTCGGAAGATTCCACTCCCATTGGAGGTTTGGCTGGCCCGCCAGTAACATGGTGGCAGATTTGTTTCACTCGCATAATAATTCATTGTAGTTATTTGTTTTTTTTCTCACTCCAGATAATGTGCAGTAAGTTTATTGGTAGTGAAATAAAGAATTTAATTTGAAGGCAAAGTAGGTGGTGGGTAATGGTGTTTACATAATATGCAGACAAGTTTACAAAGTCTGTCTGCTTTATAAAAAGTCGTTGCCTGTTGTCAAGCCTAAATGAATTGCACTAAAAAGTTCGTTCATATGTACAAATGATTGCACTTACTTAAGACTTGATTTCTATTCAGGACAAAAACGCCTTCGTCTGGGTTTGGCAAAATAACACATGGAAACCCGAATTGGTGCTCGTACGTATCACTAAAGCTGCCACCTGTGTGAAATGGTCGCCGCAGGGTGAGTTATTATTTTTAAAATGTCTTTTTTTTGTCTTGTCGGTCAGATTATAGGCACATTAAAATATAGAATAATCGGTATACGTGACAGGTTGATTGGAATAGTCATTTTCTGAATTTTTGTGGGTCTCCTCATTTATTAGATCTTCTTTTTCTTTTTACAAGGAATTTACATACAAAAAGAGCGTCTTTTTTGTGGGGAGAAACGAATTGATTTCACTTCGTTGCATTTGCATCTTTTACCTACGATTTTTATCATTAAAATCATTAATAATATTCTCTAGAACTAGAAGTCTACTTAGTCAACTTAGCCATAGCGTAGTTTAAGCATGCAGACGAAAAAAAGAAAGGGAGTGTAAAATGTTGGAAGAATTATCAAAATTTTAATTTAGAAAACAAATTCGCGGTCGGGAGCGGTTCGCGACTGGTCTCGATCTGTTATTACGATCCGGAAAATGGTTGGTGGGTCGCGAAACACATCAAAAAGCCGATACAGTCGACCGTCACGTGTTTGGATTGGCATCCCAATAATGCACTTCTGGCTGTTGGTGCATGCGATTTCAAGGTGAGTATATTCTGTAATTTTTCTATACATTATTAATAGTGACTCGGGCTAATATGCTCATCAGGGAATCAAGTTTCAAGTGTGATGACGAAAATGTTGTGAATTATTGGAAAGTACATGTTTCGTCTGTTTTCAAAATCCAACCACAATAACTGTTAAATACGGTACTGTTAGTCGGTAAATACGTACGTACTTATACGGCTGCTGCTATTTTTTTTTACTCAATTGTACTCCATTGTAGGGCGTTATTCATGTTATTTGCGATTTATCGACGAGCGATAAATCGCAAAACGCGCGATTTCGTGATACAAAAAATTTTTTGGTGACTTATCGCGCGATAAATCGCGACTAGTATGAATATTGTCTAATAAAAGTTATATTACTTTTGTGAAGCAATATTTTTTTCCAGACTCGCGTTTATTCGGGCTACGTGAAAGAGGTCGACTCGCCACCGGCGTTGACGCCCTGGGGCAACAAGATGAAGTTTGGCGACTTAATATCGGAACGATCCAATGGGGGAGGTCGGTTTCTTAAATTCTTATCATCGTGAAATTGTCCTTTGTCCATTTTTTTGTCCGGTTTAATCATGGCATGGGTGATGGGTTACACACTAAATATATACCTTTTTATTCTCCATGTAGTGACAAAAATGCGATTTTTTTAGCAAAATGTAAACTCACTTTCCTGGTTACCAAATTGAAAAAAAAACATGCAAAAAATGGCAATTTTTTCTGAATTTTTAAAACTTTGTAATTGTTGTAAATGTCTCAAAACCGTATTATTTTTTGGAAAATTTGTTATTTGGTAATCGTGCTCACTTTTGAACAATTCTACAGGCGGCTGGGTGCATGCGGTGCGGTTTTCACCATCGGGTACACGACTCGCCTGGGTTGGACACGATTCCAGTTTATCCGTGGCTGACGCTTGCGAAACGGAAAGGTTGGAAAGTTACTCAATTTCACTTAAAATTTGGAATAAACAGGACATTTGTTACAGATGGTGTGGTAGGGGTACGTATGTGGCAGTTTTCAGCCAGTGAATATAATTATCTCTAGTTCAGTACATATAGTTTCATGATATTAAAAACACGAATTCGCTCTTTATTATAAAAAACACGAATTTTTACGCGCATAAAAATTTTAGACATGTTTTTCTATCTGACAATTGGGGTCACTCTACGTTGGTGAATGGTGTTGGTGGTGGCTGTTAAAGATTTCGCCATGTGGTGTGGTAAAAGGGATTTGTTCATGGATTGACTTATAAAAAAATATATATAAATAAATATAAAAAAATATGCAAAAACGAACCTATTCTGTCAAATGTCAATCCATGGATTTGTCGTCTTCTGTGGTGATTGGGTAGGCTTTCGCGATTGCGGATTTGTTGGTTAATCACATTTACTGCTGGATCTCAGAAAGATGTTTCATTTTCTCATCCCCGAAATATTGCGTGAGCAATGTGCAATCTGTCGATCACAACTGACAAACCCGCTATTGCAGTTACATGTGCATTTGTTTATTTATAATTATATTATCATAATAATCATTTTTCTGAGTCCAGGTCACTAGCTAGTTTCCATGACTTGTATATTTCGTACTTCTTAGTGTCTCTCTGACTGATTGATTCTCATGTGGCGTGGCTGGATTCGTTTTCTATTCATTGAACTAGCGGACGAGAAGGGGTGGGAAAAGTGGAATTCCCCGCTCTTTGGCGTTTTCAAAAAGTAGAATCTGTTCCTCCAAGGTGCAGGTAAACAACATAAAAACCGCCGATTCCCCCCTCTTTGGCGTTTTCAAAAAGTAGAATCTGTTCCTCAAGGTGCAGGTAAAACGGAAAAAAAACTCCGATTCCCCCCTTTTTGGCGAAATTCCCATCCTTTGGAGATTCGGTTCGTTCGCCGGTGATTCATGAACAGTGTTTTTCCCACCTTCGTCCGGCTGGGAGGGGGGGAAGTGATGGTCAAACAATTCTACTCTTGATTCCCAAACTTACCAAAAAAATACGTTTTTTCGTCATTGTGTCATAATTTTCTGTGAAACGTGGTAAAACCCATTTCGAACACAACACAGGTGTTTTTAAAAATGTCGCCCGTGTTCAAATGTGTTATTTGGACGACAATAAATTGTAACCACTCTCCCCCCTCTCCCCGGGGCCAACAATGCCATAAGCCGTCGGTATATTCATGTGTATTTCCGTGGTGATATACCTCTACAGTTCAAGTCCGGTAACTTCGGCGGGTACTTCACTGACCAATGGTACTCCTGCCACGAATGGCAACGTGAATGGTCATGGTAATCAACGAACCCCCACGAAACGGGGCCCGCCCCCGAAAGTGGGCAGGTAAGAACCGATTATATGGAATGCTTTGAGTGGATTTGCTAAAGGTGCTTTCAGAGTAAAAAGGAAAGTAAAATGGAAAGTAAAGGGTCATTAAACTGTAAAACATTTCATCGGAGAAAAGCTCCCAGGAACAGAATAGAAAATTTCACTAAAAATGTTTTACAGTTTAATGACCTTTTTACTTTCCGTTTTACTTTCCTTTTCACTCTGAAAGCACCTTAATGAATAGATGATATTGGTGCCCGTACACTTCGAGATTCTCTAGTTTTTTTTGGTTTATATAGGCGTAACTTTGATAATAAAACGTATTACATAACTTTGAAATTTCTCCATTCTGACTATTGGTAGAAAAATATATCGGTGATGAATTTCGACGTGGGCGCGGGACCGTATCATTTATTTGTTGTATTGATGTACATGTATTATCATGTTGTGTTTTGCTATGTCATGAACTGGTGGTAACGCCATGGTTGCACAAAAAAATTTAGAAAAATTCCGTCCCGTTAAATGAAAAATGTGAAAACCTAAGAACAAAAGAAAAAAATAGAAAGAAAAAAACGGAAATTTGAAAGAATTGTGATTTTCATTTTTTTTTTTGTGTGACCATGGTTACGCTTTGTCCGTCATATATTGTTGATCGTTGTTATCCTAATATAAACATTACATTTTGTTGCTGCAGCCAATTGATGTTGATTGATTAGCCCCTACTCGCCGTAACTCCAATTAAGCTATGCTGACTGCTATGATTTTCGACCAGGTTTTGTCAAATGATGAAAAAAATATTTTTCGATGTTGAAATTTCCCGAAAATCCCAGTTGTTTAAAAAAAGCAGTGATTGAGTTTTTTCAATACAATTTTATTTGACATACTCTGTGTTGACGTTTTTCTACATTCGTTCAATTAAACCCATGATATCCGTTAATTTTGTTTATCCAACTAACTAATAACAGCCAAGTTTTGGTTTACGTGAAACTTTGATTTTGTTATAATTTTTAGTGTTGAGGTCTTCGTAATTTTACTAAAAAAACTAGCATGTTTGAAACATCACAACTGTTTTAAATAAAGTATGGGATATCATGTGTTTAATGAAGCTTTAATGATGAGCTAGAATCCTTATTGTTGTTGTCCGTCGTGAATGTTGTAAAACCGTCGCATGCATATTTTGGTATTTTATTCATAGCCTGCCCTTTTCGGGGTGTAGCTTATTAATTTTTATGTTGCATTATTATTACCATGTTCGCAAATGATATACGTTTTTAGGGCAGACAGATCACTCCGTATTTAGAGATTAGATTAGAATAAATTAGGAATTGTAGGTTAATACTCGCTGTAGCTACATCTACGCGTGGAGTGAAAATGCATTATTTCGGGTGAAAACCAGTCAAATGATTTTCTCTAAGATTTAGTTAATTCTGCGTCTCCCAGTTTTACATGAATGAAAACTATTTCTTTTGATTCATTTAAGCCTTACGGTTATCCTTCTTATGGAGCTAAATTTTTTTGCATAAACAGTCGTATAATATTTAGCATGCAGAATTAACGATTGACATTTAATTCGAGCTCCTATTCCTTGCGGTCCCCCAACCCACCAGTTAGATTGCGAACGAAGTGGTATGATATTTTTTCAGCATTATTAATAACATAAAATATATTTTTTCAGTATGGTTACGATCAAAGACTGGTACCTGCCCTTCACCAGTGTCGAATGGGCCACGGAAAACTCAATTGTGGCTGCGGTTGGTTCTTCCAATGACCGTTTTTTTTTTCAGTTTCCTTATTCTAAAACAGGACACGAGATTTCGTTCCGGGGGCGTGTTCCCGAATTTTCAGGTAGAAGGGACAAGAAATCGTTTCTGCATGCGTCGGAAGTTTAACAACCAAAATTAATCATGGATTCTTCATGTTTTGAAAAATAATAGTGTCCGTTTGACGGAAAAAAATGACAATTAGAGAGACAAAAATCTACACAATTTTTGTGTAAGCAAATTAAAATATAATAACATGGTAACTTTTTTACGTGGACTTCTTTGTTAACTGAAGCCATCGAGGCACATTAATACCATACCGGAATGTTGTTTTCGTAGTGACCAGAGACGTTAAATTAACTGACGGGCAATGGCAGAAACCGCAGAGCAACGCGTTAGGATCGTTGTCTTAAGTCATGTTTCGAACTTAGGACCGTCGGTTTTCGAGGCCGACGTCCTACGCACTACACTAAACAGTAACAATCATGATATCATTGGTTGTTCCTTATATCCCAGGGTCACGACTACTGCCCGATGTTGTTCAACTATGCGGATGGGCAGATTTCATTTGTCTCTAAACTGGACGTACCGTCCGAGAAGAGCGCCAACAAATTCACGTTGGTTTTCACTTTTCAGTCTCACTTAATCAGTAACAGTAAGTGAAGGAGTGCGTGAATTAGTGAGCCAGTCGCTCACTCACTCACTCATTAACTCACTCACCCACCCACCCATTCACTCACTCACTCACTCACTCGCTCACTCACTCACACTCATTCACTCCCTCACTCAATCACTCACTCACTCGACCACTCACTTACTCACTCACTCACGCACTCCCTCACTCACTCACTCACTCACTCACTAACTCACTCACTCACTCACTCACTCACTCACTCACTCACTCACTCACTCACTCACCTTTCCAGTGCCATGGATATGTTCCGGAAGATCGACGCGCAGAAGAGCGTATCATCCGAGACCAACGTCAAAACACTCCATCAAAATACGATAACGTTGGTTGTTGTTGTTGTTGTTGTTGTGGTTGTTTTTATTGTTGTTGTTGATTTTGTTGTTGTAGGTTGTTGTCATTGTTGTTGTTGTTGTGAGTGAGTGACTGAGTCAGTAAGTCAGTAATACAGTCAGTCCGAGACCAACGTCAAAACACTCCATCAAAATACGATAACGTTGGTTGTTGTTGTTGTTGATTTTGTTGTTGTTGGTTGTTGCTTGTTGTTGTTGTTTTTGTGAATGAGTGAGTCAGTCAGTCAGTCAGTCCGAGACCAACGTCAAAACACGATAACGTTGGTTGTTGATTTCGGATATTTTTTCTCGTTTATTCTTGAATAATTTTTTTCAAATTTTTTTCATTATGTCAAACGTAAATAAAAAAATCTGTGTTTTTCAAGCGGCCTTCAAATCCACGATGGCTCGAGGAGTAATGTGTCGAAGCTTAGCACGTGCTCCATAGATGGTATGCTCGTGCTGTGGGATCTCAAGGTTGGCTGTTTTTTATTAATTTAATTGATTATTAATTTTATATTTTATTATTATTTATTTTCGTAATAGTATAGTACGTTATATATAGAATTATGTTAGAATGATATATTGCTGAAATGTGTTATCGGTTATTTTCTTTAAACGGAATCGCTGAACTCAACTGGATGTAGTTTTACGCTATTGCTGAGTTTTCCTATATAGTACGTTATATACAAATACGTTAGAGTGATGTATTGCTGAAATTAGTTAACGTTTATTTTCTTCATAAGTAATCGCTGGACATATTGCTGATTTACTCTTATTACCATGAAATATTATTGAACATTTGAACAGCAGTAATCGTCTCTTCAGGCAACTTTGGAATTCATGCTGACTCTCGAAGCGCAGGTTCCTAGATCAATTGTTAACCGTTGTGTGTTCCTTAACTGCTAACATGTGAAACATCTTATGAAATTGAAATATGAAATAAGTACTTCCTTCTGTACCGAAAGTAATCTCCCTTTCGTGACGTGACTAAACTCAACTAACCTCCCCTCTTCATCAATGACTTTGCAGTGATTAACAAGTAACGAGTTTGGTATAAGAAAATCATCGGTCTTTCAATATTCGACTTTTACTAATATTTTTGTCTAATATTTATCAGATTGAACATTGAATCCATTTCTTTGTCGTCTGTCTAATCAGGGGCCAATCATAAACCAACTAAGCTAGGCGACCTGTTAGTCTGTCATTCTCTGTGCCTCTTGCGGCTCAGTGGAATCTTCTTTAGATTCGTTCGATTCCGCAGCGTAAAGTTTGCCCACGGGCTCTGATGGGACGATCCACTTCGCAGCTTAGAATCAGCTTACAAAAGCGCAACGCCCGCCGCCCTACTTCTCAGTATTTGACTATTATTTATTTTAACCGGTAAATTATCGCTTGTTTATACAAATAAAAAATTATATCGCGTGAGCAATTGAGGGGACAGGGACACTAAAAAATTAGTAGAAATAACTATCATTATCCCATAGATTTAGCTGTTATTTAATGTATATATTAGGTTTAACAAAATTTAACAATTTATTCTCATGTGCAAAGAGTGCACACAAAAAATTTTGTTATTAAAATTGACGGGCGTTTCGATCATAAATTAAGGTAATTTAATGTATGTAATGTATGTATGTAGGTTTAGTATTAGGCGGTCGAACTTTTGTTTATTAGCAAGTTATATTGGCGTTTGTTACTCATAGCTTTTAGATCAAAGAGATTTCTTGGACGGAACGGAAATTGTATTCTTAAAACGGTGGGAAAACTCCTTTCCTCTTGTTTGAGTGAGTTGCTTATATTTTTGGATCACAACATGTTTTCGGACATGTTGCTCATCCGCTTCATCAGTTTGTTCAAACTCAAATAACACGCGCCGCAACACGAAACTTTTAGTGCTGTCGCTTGTTTAAGTGGCGGATGAGACGATTGAATATGAGAGATCTGGTTGTTTTGAGAAAAAATTAATGCTTATAAAGAAGGCATTGTTTCATAATTTCGACAAAAGCTTTATGATTTTTCCAAAAGGAAATCTCAATATTTCCTAAGCCTAAGCGAGTATAATTTATTTTGAATGTATTGGCCGGAGTTTTCAAGTGGCGCACTGGCGGACGAGCTAATCCTCCAAAGGGAGGGGAATTTTGCCAAAGAGGGGGAATTGGACGTTTTCAGACGATTTTACCTACACCTTAGGGAACAAATTCTACGTTTTGAAATCGCCAAAGAGGGGGGAATTCCACTTTTCCCTCCCCTTCTCGTCCGCTATTGAAGTGGCGGATAAGTAAGGTAATTATTGTATGTGAAACTTGGTTGTTTCAAGGAAATTTCTACTATCAGATATTTTCAGAAGGGCGTCATTGACATTTTTTCACTAAATTTCAGTTTTCCCCAAGCCAGTGAATTTCACTCCGAAGTTGATCTTATGTCTGTGTTGCGCTAGCCGTTATGTACATTTACAAATACAAATGTTGTCGCTGGTTGTGAGCCGGTTTCAACGCGCCCGCTCACTAGCGGACGTGGTAAGAACGAAAAAGTGGAATTCCCCCCTTTCTGGAAGTTTCAAAAAGTATAGGTTGTTCCTTAAGGTGTAGGCAGAATGACTTAATTTCGGCAAATTCCCCACTCTTTGACGAAATTCCCCTCCCTTTGTAGTTTTAGCTCGTCCGCCAGTGCGTCCACTACACGTGTTATAATAAAAATGTTGTGCTTTTAGCGGGTCTGGCTCGCGCGACATCAAAATGGCTATTTGTTGAAGGGGATTATTGAAAAAGGTGACCTATAGCACACGGGCGGACGAGATAATCCTCTAAAGGAAAGGGAATTTCATCTAAGAGGGGGGAATACGCAGAGCTAGAACATTTGTGTAGTTTCTTTCTTGTTACTTGTTAAATTTCTCAAGATAAAACCTTTATTCACATGTCGTTTGGACCACTATCGGTCTAGAAGGGGATGAAAAGGGAAATTCCCCCTCTTTTGGCGGTTTCAAAAAGTAGACTCTGTTTCCTAAGGTGTAGGTAGGTAAATTAAGCTTAGGTTTTGCCGCTTCTCCACTCTTTGAAAAATTATTCCCCTTCATCTGGAGGTTTCGCTCGTACGCCAGTGATTTGGACAACATTAATTCGTTGCTTATGTGCAGCGATGGGCATTTTCGGATTGGTAATAAGGATTGGCTATTTTTGGTCCGGATTGGCAATCTATGATAATGACAATCCGATACATTCCGGAGCGGCAATCTTTTCACAAACCCCAATCCGGAACGGATCTCAAGCTAACAATCCGCCCTCGGATTGGCGGATCGCCAATCCGAAAATGCCCATCGCTGCTTATGTGTGTAATGGTCCTTAATAATTTGCTCTGGGTTTCTGCCATTGGCCGATAGCTCATTCATCCTCTCTGGCCACTAAATCAACACTATTCTCCAAAGGTATTGATCAAGGCCCTACCTTGGTGCTTGGTCGCCTTGTACTGTTGTCTTCAGTAATGAAGAAGTCCGAGTTCACGAGTTCAATTTGTAAACTACTTATAAATCATGCTCAATTTGAGTGTACTAACCTGTGTGAAGAGTGCACATGACTTCTGAAAAAATGTTAGAGAGAGAGAGTGCGAGACTAAGAATGACTTTATCGAGCAAGGTGTTTGATAACTTTGTCTGGCTAACATTTAATTTTGTTTTACATTTTCATAATAATTCATTTCTATTTTCAGGGTCTCGAAGCCAAGGTGGAAGCCATCACGCTCGTTTGATTGAAGAAATGTTCCAGAGTCGGATTTCTGGAATGATTTTTCTGCAAATCTGAAAGATGCTTTTTGAAAAAAATTCCCATTATGCGATTATGTGCCGGTCGCCACGAAGTGCTTGAACATTTTGCAGATTTTCGAATTTCGTTGTTTTTTGAAGTTTTGTTCAGTCGAAATGTCATGTGAATGCTTGTCCTGCCTTTTTCATGTGTTTTTTTTCTGAAGTTTTCTGGGATTTCGCCAATTTTAAATTAGAAATGACTTTATGGCGCGCAGTTTTTTTAAAGTTTATTATCAAGTTCTTACGGAAAATGCTAAATTTCGGTTTTCTTGTCTGGATGGTTGGACTGTATTGTGAATGTGAATTATGACTGATTTAATTAAAAATTGATTGATTGATTCGAAAGAATTATTTACCTGAGCCTACATTTTTCATTTATTCATTGCGTGTAACCATTTATTTATTATGTTGACGTTTTTGTGTATGATTCGCGCTTTTTGTACGTTTTTTATGTGGCTGCTTGCTAAGGTACATATGATAAGGGTATGGTATGTTTATCTTATTGAATTTGATGAAGATTGTTGAAAAAAAAATTTGACTTTTTCGGAAAGAGTTCTCATATCTCTTTAACTAATTAGTTATATATTTTTGTGAAATTTATGCCTGCAAATATGCTTTTTCGTGTTGTTTTTTTTCGTTTTTTATCGTGATTTCATGTTGATTCTGTCGCAGGAATTTTTAGTCTCTCAAGCACTGAAAACACGTCACGTCCCATGTATTCCGTGATCCAAAATTGCTCTCCCACTATTAACTGTTTATAAATAATCAATAATTATTTGAATAATTAGATATAAATATAATATAAATTATGCAAAGTGATGCACACAATTACGTCGTTTGTTCGCGCGCGCTTTTGTGATACTTGGTGAATATTTGCTTGCAAATGGGCTGAAATTTTCTTCGCATTGAGAATTTTTTTTTAATTATTTTCAGAAAATCCCAGATTTTCGGCTCACTAGATAATTATCGACTCACTTATCATCTAATTCTAATCTAAGAAGAAATTATTTGGTCCCTGCCATAAGATGGTTTGCGGAAATTTTCCACGACGCGAAGCGAAATTTTCAGCGGAATTTTTCAGGTTTTTGAACGAAGTATTTTGGTGGTTGTTGGGCGATTTGTGAAATTTAACTTGGGTTTTAAAATCATTAATCGTAAACCCCTGAAATACTAGTTCTATGTATCATCTTTATATTTTCCTGATTATCTGTCTTTGTTCGGAGTTCTTTAAGTTGCTCATTATTATGTAACTTTTACTTCAATTCAAGGATTTTGTCACTCAGAAAATGTAGGGAATTTATGATATTTTTGTAAGAGTTACCTGTTAAAGACAAGTAAAAGACAAAACTTCTGTTAAGTAAAAGACAAAACTTCCCACACAATCATAAGTTTTTTTATTAATGTTTGTTATCAACATAACATATTATTGTCGTTTTTATGAAATAAATCTATAAATATCGTGATTTGATAAATGCTCTATACAATATATACACATAAACTGCTTTTCATGATTGATTATCGATTTACTTTGTATATTATTAAAATATATTCATACTTGCTTTCCTGCTAGCCGGTCATTTTTTATTACAGCATCCCACTAGCGGACGAGAAGGGGTGGGAAAAGGGGAATTCCCCCCTCTTTGGCGTTTTCAAAAAGAAGAATTTGTTCCTTAAGGTGTAGGTAAAAATACCTTTTTTTCTGCCAATTCCCCCCTCTTTGATGAAATTCCCCTCCCTTTGGAGGAATAGCTCGTCCGCCAGTGCAGCATCCACAATCGATGGAAGTTTGAAAGCGCGCCAAAAACAGATTTGAATTCAAACGGCGTTTTTCCTGGATAGGCAATACTATCTTCCTGGCCTGATTTAATCAAGAATGAATCTTATATGAACGTCCAGAGTCAAACAAAGAAAAGTGCACGCAATTTGTTGGGAAAGGTTTCACATTAAGAGGTTCATCTATAGGAAAAAGCTTTAAAAAGAAGGGTATTTTCCAAAAAAGAGTGGACTTACGAATTTCAGAGTAGTTTACGCACACCCGAAGAAAGAATTAAAAAAGTGGCGCGCATTTAAATTCAGCTTCATCAATTGATTGTGGAAGCAATGTACCTACTATCACCACACAGTTCACAAATATCCTCCAATTTTTATTCTTGCTATTATTCTACTATTTAACTTGCTTTATTGTGTCAATTTCGATATGAGTCAATGAACAACTGTGAAACTGGAAACGATTGTCAGAGTGTTTGTTTCGGATTAATGATTAAAAATGGTCTTTTCTAAAAATAACCACTTATTATCCTGCGTAAAATCACAAATCTGGAAGCCCAAAACTACGTCATTGCCCAACCGATTAAAATGCGATAAGTTGGCGCTTTACGCCGAAACTCTCTTGGTCATAGTTATTTGTATTCTACTTGGTTTCTATGAACTTTTGATTAAATAACGTACGTAAAAAACTGACACAATATAGATTCACTAACAAAGAAACAAGCAACATTTCTGAACATAAATCAATATCCTGCGTAAAATCACGAATCTTGAAACCCAAAACGGCGTCATTGTTCAAAAGGTTGGCGCATAACGCCGAGGATCTCTTGATTTAAAGTGAAATATTATTAGTTCTATACACTTCGATGTTAAAACGTATTTTTTTCAATATAAACCTATCTAAGTAACATTCTCAGCGAAAATCACCCGTTATCTTGCCTAAATCACATAAATTTGGAAGCCCAAAACGGCGCCAGTGCCCAAACGTTGGATACGATAAATGGCGCTTTACGCCGAAATTCTCTTAGTCATGCCATGCGTTCGTTTGAATTAAGTTTGAAACGTTCGATTTTTACAAAGCTGTACAAAACATACATTTGACAATATAATGAATATCGATTTAGCAACAGCTATCGTTTTGAATTCAAAATCACTCAATATCCTGCGTTAAATCACAGATCTGGAAGCCCAAAACGGCGTCGTTGCCCAAACGATGGATGCGATAAATCGGCGCTTCGTTCTCTCGTTTGACCACAGTCATTCGACCCAATGTTGACATTTGCTCGCGTAAGTGGGGCCTGAATGAGTTTCTGAATGAGTGAATGAGTGCGTGAACGAATATGTGAGTGAGGGAGTAAGTGATACCGTAATATCGTATTACCGACATATTGGTATAACGGTAAGTACTGGCATTTACGAACTGCCGTAAAATACCGGCGACAGTCCGTTAACGTGATCTTGTCTGTGAGTGAGTGAGTGAGTGAGCGAGTGAGTGAGTGAGTGAATGAGTGAGTGAGCCGAAAAGTTTATGCATGAAAGTAAAAAGTAAGTGTCTGAGTACATGGGTTAATAAATTATAAGTTAAAAAAGTGTGACAACCGGTCCATAAATTTATTTTTGATATCTAGATACTTTGACCATGTTATAATTAACCATTATTAACTATAATTTATCATGATCAACTGTGATTAACTGTGATTAGCTATAATTAACTATGGTACAAGTTAGCGATTTTACGGCTCAATGGTTCACTTTCACAACACATCACGCCATGGTAAATTATTATGGTATTCACAATTAATCAAGAATCTGAATTTGAAAAAGTCTCTAATCCTTTACATAAAAAAACTGTTGACTGTAAACTGTGACTAAAAACTTTTTTGTGGAAAACCATCACAAAAATTGGTGCGCATTCAAAAATCAAAATTTCAGTTTCCTAATCGTTTATGAATGCCTCAACTACCGTATTGCAAAATACGGTTAGTCAGTGTGTCATGAAGAGTGCTCGTTAAAAGTTGCCTCCCAAAGTAGTTTTCATTATCTACATTCGAGTTTGACGCACATATCAATGTAGAAACATATCAAATACAGCTTCATCAAATGCTTATGAAAGTAATTTTAAAAGCCCGCCAATTTTTATTAAAACTTTTATATGCCTGCACTATAGCGTATATTCTATATAGCGTATATTTCTATATTCTAGTCAATTTCGGGTGTCAACCATTAACTTTTTTCGATGCTTAGAGCGCGTTCAGAGTCGTCTTGAGAAAGGCTCAAGAATTTTTTTATAAAACTTTTGGCAAAAGCTGAGCTAAGTTCATTACAAACTTCGCGCCAACAACTTGAGTACCAAGTTACCAAGGATAATCTATATTTCGTATTACATAAGCAATTACATTGGCTGTATAATTCATAAACAGGTGTATGTAAAACAGCAAATTTGCATAAACTAAGGCCAGATTTTTCTAATCAACAGTTAGTTTTACTGATTTTTGGTTCAGATAAAACTGATAATCTCAATGAATCACTATTATAAACAGGTGAAACTAAGACTTTTTTCATTATCTAATCTCAAATTCAAGATCGTGATTGTTCTCGACATCTGATTAACGCATGTCTGCTCAATTTTCAATCGCATTTTATTGTCTCCGGTTGAATGTACTCATCGCAAGTCATTTTGTGCTCATCGCAAGTCATTTTGTGCTCATCGCAAGTCATTTTGTGCTCATCGCAAGTCATTTTGTGCTCATCGCAAGTCATTTTGTACTCATCGCAAGTCATTTTGTACTCATCGCAAGTCATTTTGTACTCATCGCAAGTCATTTTGTGCTCATCGCAAGTCATTTTGTGCTCATCGCAAGTCATTTTGTACTCATCGCAAGTCATTTTGTGCTCATCGCAAGTCATTTTGTGCTCATCGCAAGTCATTTTGTACTCATCGCAAGTCATTTTGTACTCATCGCAAGTCATTTTGTACTCATCGCAAGTCATTTTGTGCTCATCGCAAGTCATTTTGAACTCATCGCAAGTCATTTTGTACTCATCGCAAGTCATTTTGTACTCATCGCAAGTCATTTTGTACTCATCGCAAGTCATTTTGTACTCATCGCAAGTCATTTTGTACTCATCGCAAGTCATTTTGTGCTCACATGTACAGAGCTTCTGGAGATTCAAGTGAAAAGATGACACGTTAACGTGTCCAACCCAGTGTAACACCCACTGAACATGATGATTGCATGTTATAGCATACATCTGGTGGGTTGAGTTGAGTTGGAGAGCCGACTATTGTGCATCATCTTCTCTTACATTTGATGCAGCTAACGATTCAAAAGTTGGAGTAGTTAACACTGCAACTTTTCGCTTGAATCCCAGGCAGCCCATTATCTATTCTGTTATTTGACTAATAAAGCAATGGTGATGAGGTTGATTATCGATCAACGTCCAGTTCAATCGTCAATGCCATTCGGTACAGTGCGGTCAACTTATATATCTTAATTAGAAAAATGTTTCTATACCTTGTGAGTTGTTTACGGTTGTGAGTTGCTACGGTTGTGAGTTGCTTACGGTTGTTAGGTGCTTACGGTTGTGAGGTGCTTACGGTTGTGAGTTGCTTACGGTTGTGAGTTGCTTACGGTTGTGAGTTGCTTACAGTTGTGAGTTGCTTACGGTTGTGAGTTGCTTACAGTTGTGAGTTGCTTACGGTTGTGAGTTGCTGACGGTTGTAAGTTGCTCATCATGATTCACATCGTTTGTACTCATTTCGAAAGCAGTTCTTGAAAAAATAATATGATGATGATGATGATGATGATAAGTACCTTGATCATGGTTCAACCTATGGTTCAACATTATATTTATATTCTGAAACTGATTACTTTCGTTTCCGCCATGAGGACATGATTACACCAGTTGATATAGGCCTGACAGGGTGTTTTGTTATTCGAAAAGATTTTGGCGCAATGTTTGAATTAAAGCCTGCTCTTGGTGTGAGTTCAAGTTTTTTTAAAGGTCTACACGGCATTTAAATTACATTTTAACCGCTTACACAACTTAATAATGGTGAGTAAAAAATATGAAAAAAAGTTGAACACTACTAAAAAAATTGGTAACAAGAAACTTTGATTGAGTTATAACTAATTAAAAAAACCTTTATGTTCTTTTCCATTTTATAATCTACGAAGGTTTTTTATTGTTCGTCTATTTGATTAAGTCAGCTAGTTGATTAAATTTATATAACACGTCATAACATTTGAACTTCCATGGCACATTTGATTGATTAGGGAACTAATTTGACAAAATAGAGCCATGTGGTATTAATTACTGAGACTCCGAGAATACCAGTCCGTCATACATGTTTTCGAGTCAGACAGTCATTAATTACTGCCATACATGAAGTCAGTCCATCCGTTAGTCAGTCAGTCAGTTGGTCGGTCAGTCCGTCAGTCAGTCAGTCAGTCAGTCAGTCAGTCAGTCAGTCAGTCAGTCAGTCAGTCAGTCAGTCAGTCAGTCAGTCAGTCAGTCAGTCAGTCAGTCAGTCAGTCATTCAGTCAGTCAGTCAGTCAGTAGTCAGGAAAATCACAAAGTTGTCGGTTATTTTTTTACTTACCACATTTTATAATCCAATTTTTGAAACAGGTAATTGTCACTATATTTTATACTTTAGCCAGCTGGTTTATCAAGTTTCCCGGCTTATCATATGCCTGAGAAACAGACTGACTGACTGAATGTCAGGCTGACATGATTGACTGACTGACTGACTGACTGACTGACTGACTGACTGACTGACTGACTGACTGACTGACTGACTGACTGACTGACTGACTGACTGACTGACTGACTGACTGACTGACTGGCTAAATAGATTACACTTCACGCGTACTCTCGTACGTTAAAGTGACAGAAATTTTTTATATTACGATAGTAATGATAGACACACAGGCAGGAAAACAGACATACAGACTAGAACAAGTGGAAAGTATGGCTTATAAAGCCCGTATGTTATTTCTGCACGCAAACGTACTGCCTAAACATCTGATAATGAAACATCAGTAGCTTCAACTCAACTCGGTTGACATCATAGTTTAACACCAGAGCATGGGGTGATGATAAAACTGATTGTCTGATGTTTCATTATCAGAAGTTTTGGGCACGATTTTTGTTTGCAGAAACAACATACCGGCGGAGGATTAACGTGATTTACAAACCACTAGCGGACGAGAAGGAGAGAAAAAATTGGAATTTCCCCATTTTTGGCGTTTACGAAAATTATAATTTGTTCACTAAGGTGTATGTAAAAAGATCTAAAAGCTGCCAATTCCGCCCTTTTTGACAAAATTCACCTTCCTTCGGATGATTATGTATGTAGCTCGTCCGCCACTGCGTCAAATACATATAAGAACTTACGATGGAAAAGTTATCCAATCAATGTGCAGACGAATTTCCTGATCCTGATTTATATTAGAAGGAACATTTTACATACGTCATTCAGATGTTAGTATAGGCCTCATAATTGATTATAAGAAATGGTTAAAAACTACGAGAACCCATGGCATTTTCAGTGCCACGTTTTAGCCACTTTTCAAAATTTTTTAGAACCAGATTCTCAAGTCCAGAACCGGATTCTAAAATAAGAAATTTTCTGTGCCATGTTTTGGATTTTTTCATAACCAATTACGAGGCCTATATAAGTTTATTTAGTATTCCATGAGTTCAGTTACAGTGCGTGACAATCAATCAGTCACCCAGAGAATAACATTACTGTAAATCAGTCAACCAACTGACTGACTGGCCGACGTACCGATTGACTGACAGACTGACTATGTACATAACTGACTGTCTTACCTACTGGCGGACTGACTGAATGATGGGCTGAGTGACTGACAGACAAACACACTGACTGACAGACAGACACACTGACTGTCTGACTGACTGACTGATTGACAGACTGACTGACTGAAGGACTGACTGACTAACTGCCTGACTGACTGCCTGACTAATCTAATCGACTGACTGACTGACTGACTGACTGACTGACTGACTGACTGACTGACTGACTGACTGACTGACTGACTGACTGACTGACTGACTGACTGACTGACTGACCAAGCTTTAAATTTCCAAGTTTTATAGACCAATACAGGGGTAAATTAAAACCTATTGACATGGATCGTTTCAAATTCAACTTGGTAGGATGGTCGCTGGCACTCGCCATACTCTTGGGTTGTCCCACCGATTCGCTGACGTTCTTGGCTCCGCGTTAGTCACTCACTCACTCACTCACTCACTCACTCACTCACTCACTCACTCACTCACTCACTCACTCACTCACTCACTCACTCACTCACTCACTCACTCACTCACTCACTCACTCACTCACTCACTCACTCACTCACTCACTCACTCACTCACTCACTCACTCACTCACTCACTCACTCACTCACTCACTCACTCACTCACTCACTCACTCACTCACTCACTCACTCACTCACTCACTCACTCACTCACTCACTCACTCACTCACTCACTCACTCACTCACTCACTCACTCACTCACTCACTCACTCACTCACTCACTCACTCACTCACTCACTCACTCACTCACTCACTCACTCACTCACTCACTCACTCACTCACTCACTCACTCACTCACTCACTCACTCACTCACTCACTCACTCACAGATATCACTCGCGGCGGGTCACAGCAATACGCTTATCGTATGATGCCATCATACCATCAGATCCAGGAAATGTCTAGAATGATTCCAACCAAATCACCGACTCGTCAAAAGATGTTGCAAAAGGTTGACTGACTGACGGATTGATTGACTGACTGATTGACTGACTTGACTGACTGACTGACTGACTGACTGACTGACTGACTGACTGACTGACTGACTGACTGACTGACTGACTGACTGACTGACTGACTGACTGACTGACTGACTGACTGACTGACTGACTGACTGACTGACTGACTGACTGACTGACTGACTGACTGACTGACTGACTGACTGACTGACTGACTGACTGACTGACTGACTGACTGACTGACTGACTGACTGACTGACTGACTGACTGACTGACTGACTGACTGAATGACTGATGACTGACTGACTGACTGACTGACTGACTGACTGACTGACTGACTGACTGACTGACTGACTGACTGACTGAATGACTGACTGACTGACTGAATGACGACAAACTTTCAGGTGAAAGTACCCCACAACAGCAATATTTTCAATCAAAAATTGCCGAAGTTCGATCGCAATGGGTTTTTGCCTATACCCTTCTTCCTGAAGACCTCCCACAAACCCTGAATCAATGACAGTGATATGAAACATCATCATGATTCAATGAAATGGCGAAATAATTTATTTTGGTTAATTCCGATTGGAAGATCGATAACAGTCAAGAAAAGTCTAGTATAGCCTATCTAGGGTTTCACGCCAAAAGCAGATTTGAATTTAAATGCGCGCCAAAAACCAGAAACCCCGGATGGGTAGTCTTTACAATTTTTACAAAGAAAATTGCTGAAAGTTCAAGTTGTGTCTCATGTGTAAATTGCATTGTTTATTCATCATTTCAGTATTAGACATGATTACCTTAATTAGGAAAATTATAACTACAAGCATTCTTGTTTTCAAACTGTTCTCTCAAACACGTAAAATACAAAATCCACTACGAGATTTAAGTGAATATAATTTTTTTCCAGCTTTTCCCACCTGTGAAACATTACCTCATGTTGTTAACAGATAGAAGGTGATGACTGGCCAACCATTATAGACTCAACGTCAACTCATCAGCTGTATTTTACAACACTCTATTAC
>OZ038445.1:2602970-2610470 GCA_964036265.1 Daptonema setosum
CTCATTTGAGCTCAAACCGCCTAGGCTTCTATTAGGTCGACTATTTTTTGCCTCAACAAAATCATCCAAGAGGTCTACCCATTTTTTTGTCCCAGTTGCATGCATATGTTTATATATCTTGTCTAAAATCCATTTCCCACTTATTTCCGAAAGGCTTGCCTTTTTTGGTTTGCGGCACGCGTAGTGATGCAACCCAAACTCGTCATACACTTTATCTATTTCCGCATTCCACAGCTCCAAACCCAAGTCTGATCCGATTGATGATCTTTCAAGCAATAACCCTTTATTTTTCAGTGACATGAAAATGTGCCGCATCGCATTTGCCGTCTCGACTGCCCCTTTATTTTTTAGTGGTCGCGCAGAAACACGTCTGCTGAAACAACAAACAACAAGTAATATGTACCGGTATCCTCGATTGGCTCGCGAGAATTTCTGCATATCAAATAAGTCGCATTGAAAAACGTGTGATAAAGAGCCGGCGAAAATTCTGGCTCTGCGAAATTTGGTTTCATTTTTCTTGAACTTCCTGTAGGTAGGATTTTGGTTCAAATATTTTTCAACCGCTCTTGATGACTTATTAGTAGCCTTATTTAACAATTTATGTCCGCTGTAGCCAGCTGGATGCCTCGGATTATAGTAAACACCATCCATTATTGACTCATTTCATGCACCATGTTAGATATATATAGCCTTATAATGAAGATATACTTCACAAATAAAACATGGTTAATATCGACACCGAATACATCAATATTGTTCAATATGATTACTAGACTATGAATATGGATAATAGGAAAACGTAAATTACCGTGATAAGTTGAACGATTCGAAGTGATTATGCCGCCGCCGCGAGCCTGCGAGCATGATCTGCCGATCATACTCACAGCCACGCGGGCCCTCCTCAACACCCACACTAAGTGCCACGGCATCCCCTATTGTAATATACCCCATTATCTCAAGCAAATTAATAAAAACATCAATGAACATCTAGTTTAGATACAGTAATGACATGTACATTGACGCAACAATCAAGTGAAACACAATCAACACGCACTTGCATATCCCACTATGGGGCACCCTAGGATTTTTGACCCCTATCCTTAAGCATAGCAAACCGCTTTCGAAAATTTCACACAACTTTCATGCACATCATATCCCACTATAGGTCACCACATACTACTAACAGCCTTAACTAACTCCTACCATAAAAAACAAACAACATTCTTACCCAGATTTTAGATACATAAATTTTGGCAAAATACATATAATTCAAAAGACATAATCCATCAGACTCAGCAAAACTTTTCGGCAAAAGTTTGAGGGCTATACTGGGCAATTCAATGGGTGTCGTCTCAAGGGCCCAATCTTTGTAACCCAAATCTAAAAACACAAGCCTAATTGAAAAAAATTTAATCAAAAGTATTAAGTATAAAAATCAAAATACATTATCCATCAAACTCAGAAAAACGTTTCCAAATTTGGGGCAACTGGGCAAATGAATGGCGTACGCTCTCAAGGGCCCAATCTTTGTAGCTCAAATCTAAACACACAAACATAATACACAAGAACATAACAAAATTTAATACAAAACTTTTGTATCAAAAATTTAAGACACCTTAATTTTGATAAAATACATAATCCATCAAACTCAGCAAAACGTTTCCAAGTTTGAGCAAACTGGACAATATACTGGCGTACGCTCTCAAGATCCCTTTCGTATTGTAGCTCATCTCATATCTAAACACACAAACATTAAAAAAACAATATTATCGAAAAATGAAGACACATTAATTTTGATAAAATACATAATTCAAAATACATAATCCATCAAACTCAGCAAAACGTTTCCAAGTTTGAGGCAATTCACTGAGTGTACGCTCTCAAGGGCCCAATCTTGGGTTCTTCATGCCCCATCTGGGTTCCGGCTGGCATCCACTAGCGGACGAGAAGGGTGGGAAAAATAGAATTCCCCCCTCTTTGGTGTTTTCGAAAATCATAATTTATTCCCTAAGGTGTGGGTAAAATGGTCTAGAAAATGCCAATTTCACCCTCTTTGACAAAATTCCCCTCCCTTTGGAGGTTTGGCTGGCCCGCCAGTGCTGGCTTCTGAACATTGATCATGAGGCATCTGGCGTATAACTTGATTTGTGTACCGCACCAAGTCTGTATAGTCCGCTTATTGAGTTAAGGCATGAGTTGAAGCCATCAGGTGCACCCACCAGTATTAAACGGCTGCCATCAGGGTGCACCCACCAGTATGAAATGGCATTTAAAGGCTGATCATGAGGCATACGGCGTATAACTTGATTTGTGTACCGCACCAAGTCTGTATAGTCCGCTTATTGAGTTAAGGCATGAGTTGGAGCCATCAGGTGCTCCCACCAGTATTAAACGGCTGCCATCAGGGTGCACCCACCGTATGAAATGGCATTTAAAGGCTGATCATGAGGCATACGGCCTATAACTTGATTTGTGTACCGCACCAAGTCTGTATAGTCCGCTTATTGAGTTAAGGCATGAGTTGTTGCCATCAGGTGCACCCACCAGTATTAAACGGCTGCCATCAGGGTGCACCCACTAGTTTGAAATGGCATTTAAACGTTGATTAGGAGGCATATGGAGTAACTTGATTTGCGTACCGCCCCAAGTCTGTATAGTCCGTTGATTGAATTAAGGCATGAGTTGAAGCCATCAGGTGCTCCCACCAGTATTAAACGGCTGCCATCAGGGTGCACCCACCAGTATGAAATGGCATTTAAAGGCTGATCATGAGGCATACGGCCTATAACTTGATTTGTGTACCGCACCAAGTCTGTATAGTCCGCTTATTGAGTTAAGGCATGAGTTGTTGCCATCAGGTGCACCCACCAGTATTAAACGGCTGCCATCAGGGTGCACCCACTAGTTTGAAATGGCATTTAAACGTTGATTAGGAGGCATATGGAGTAACTTGATTTGCGTACCGCCCCAAGTCTGTATAGTCCGTTGATTGAATTAAGGCATGAGTTGAAGCCATCAGGTGCTCCCACCAGTATTAAACGGCTGCCATCAGGGTGCACCCACCAGTATGAAATGGCATTTAAAGGCTGATCATGAGGCATACGGCGTATAACTTGATTTGTGTACCGCACCAAGTCTGTATAGTCCGCATATTGAGTTAAGGCATGAGTTGAAGCCATCAGGTGCACCCACCAGTATTAAACGGCTGCCATCAGGGTTCACCCACCAGTATGAAATGGCATTTAAACGTTGATTATGAGGCATACGGCGTATAACTTGGTTTGTGTACCGCACCAAGTCTGTAGTCCTTTTATTGAGTTGAGGCCTGAGTTGAAGCCATCAGGTGCACCCACCAGTATTAAACGGCTGCCATCAGGGTGCACCCACCAGTATGAAATGGCATTTAAACGTTGATCATGAGGCATATGGCGGCTAACTTGATTTGTGTACCGCACCGTCAAAGTCAGTATAATTCGTTTATTGAGTTAAAGCCTAAGGTGCGATACGGACATAAACCATAATCAGGGTGCACCCACCATTATGAAACGGGGGTACACCGTATGAAACAGAATGCTACCGATGCGAAGCGTCTACCACAATCATATTCGTCGTCAGTGTGCACCACCGCCTGGATTTCTGTGTGCGTGTGCAACTTAACGAGTTCGGCCCTACTTTCGAATGGATAGTCGAACGGGGAGTCTTGGAAATCAGCTTGGCTAGTGAAACGTTCTGCAAGCTTACGACTGTCTAAGTGGCTGCCTGCGACTGACGGACTGACTGACTAACTGACTGACTGACTGACTAACTGACTGACTGACTGACTGACTGACTGACTGACTGACTGACTGACTGACTGACTGACTGACTGACTGACTGACTGACTGACTGACTGACTGACTGACTGACTGACTGACTGACTGACTGACTGACTGACTGACTGACTGACTGACTGACTGACTGACTGACTGACTGACTGACTGACTGACAGACTGACTGACCGACTGAATGAACAGATGAACTGAGAACGGTACTGAAACACGTAAGCAAATACGAAAATGTTACTGTCCGTAAACTTCGCATGTTGTCCAAATATCATGTAAAAAGGAGCCCCGAAATTTGAACGGACATCAAGCGCAGATTCCCTGAACCGTCTTACTAGAACTTTTGGAACCAAATCTGAGTGAATTTAAAGTTTTATAATGGAATTTATTAACTTAGTTTAACCAAAAAAGGAGACAAAAAAGCTCAGCGTTTTTTGGCACTGTCTCCGTCTATGCAGACGTTTCTTGGCTCACATACAACCATACTGCACCATAATGCTATGCTAATAGCTGCAGAAATGCCGGGTACTCTGCCATATGGTATATGCATAAGTGAAGGATGACATATTTATTGTACATGAGGTACCATCTCAGAATTTGTTGGTTGTTGTTGTTGTTGTTGTTGTTGTTGTTGTTGTTGTTGTTGTTGTTGTTGTTGTTGTTGTTGTTGTTGTTGTTGTTGTTGTTGTTGTTGTTGTTGTTGTTGTTGTTGTTGTTGTTGTTGTTGTTGTTGTTGTTGTTGTTGTTGTTGTTGTTGTTGTTGTTGTTGTTGTTGTTGTTGTTGTTGTTGTTGTTGTTGTTGTTGTTGTTGTTGTTGTTGTTGTTGTTGTTGTTGTTGTTGTTGTTGTTGTTGTTGTTGTTGTTGTTGTTGTTGTTGTTGTTGTTGTTGTTGTTGTTGTTGTTGTTGTTGTTGTTGTTGTTGTTGTTGTTGTTGTTGTTGTTGTTGTTGTTGTTGTTGTTGTTGTTGTTGTTGTTGTTGTTGTTGTTGTTGTTGTTGTTGTTGTTGTCGTTGCTGTGATTGTTGTTGTTGTTGTTGTTGTTGTTGTTGTTGTTGTTGTTGTTGTTGTTGTTGTCGTTGCTGTGATTGTTGTTGTTGTTGTTGTTGTTGTTGTTGTTGTTGTTGTTGTTGTTGTTGTTGTTGTTGTTGTTGTTGTTGTTGTTGTTGTTGTTGTTGTTGTTGTTGTTGTTTTTGTCCCATATCAGTATAGTATGGTCAAGGATTCGTGATACTAAAAACTTATTGTTTGAAACCGATGCTAAAAATTGTTATGGTTTTTGTGACTTTTTTCCACAAGACATGTACAAATTCATTGTATACATCTGTGCGTTGCAGGCTCATATGTATGAACTATGTATACTTGATATTTTAACAAGAAACCTACATACATACATTCAGTATGTATGTATGTAGCTTTGTCAAGGTAACTTTCGGTAAACCCTGTACCCACGTGCAATGACTTGGGCTCACATGTTGTCTAGTAGCATTATTCACATACACATCAGCGTGTTCATAGTACAAACCGCCAAAAAGCTCATCTTAATCGAACCATATTAAGGGAACGGACTAGCGTCCGTCCCTTGATTCTTTTCTTAGCACAACCATTTCGGGTCGTCATGTGAAAAAATCACAGACACGTTTTCAGTCACGTCACGAGGAATCCTTGACGTTGGACTATCTACGTACATTATGTAGATTGGAACGATGTACCAAAGATGTGTCTGGCTCACATGCGGATGAGCTGATCCTTCAAAAGGAGGGGAAGCCGGCCAAAGAGGCCATTTTACCTACACCTTAGGGAACAAATAATATTTTTTGATAACGTCAAAAAAGGGGGGGATTCCACTTTTCCGTTCTTCCCTCGTCCGCTAGTGTAGGCACATCATGTGAATATCGTACTTACAATGTAGGTCGATGGTTTTCAGTCGGAGAGAAAGACAAGGTTGTTTTAATTTTTGCGTCTTTTTGTAATGTCAGTCACTTTGTACTTTTATTTACATATCTATGTACAGGGTGACTGTAATCTATTGTCGTTAAAACTAATCTTTCATTGATTCGTACTATTATGATAAGTTTGCAGGGCTGTTCGGTGAGATTTGTTGAAAAACACTTTTGAAATGAAATTTTAACAATACCTTACCAAAACGGAAATGCCATAGCCTGAAGTTTAAAGTATTATTACAGGTGTATAAGTGCAAAAGTTGTTCATGTAATTCAATAATTCGAAGAAAAGGACAGCTGAAAAAAGTATACTGTAGTTATTTTATAGTCATCCTGTATGTATCCACTTATATTAGCAGTAAAGGTGGGTCTTCTCTTATAGGGAACTTATCGGATTAACGATCAATCTCACTGAAGCGGGTTTGACAGTCTTAATCCGATAAATCGAATAAAAATAGATCATGTGAATACAGTACTTACGTACAGGGTGGATAATAAACGTGTTGCATTCGAGCAGTGTTTTTCAACTTTACTCTGTGAGATTGGGTTCAAAAGCATTTGATTATTCATGTTTTGGCTTACAAAATGATGTGCTACTATAGTTCTATAACTCCTAGTTCTTAACTTTTGAATGCGTAAAAAATACATGTAATGATGTTTTTTTTCAAAACATTCCTATTCGGATGCACTTAACCGAAATATCACAACGCAAGTATAACTTTCACAATAACTGCTTTTAACATGAGGTTGAACTGACTAATTGAATTCCTGATTAAAAAGCAATGAACTGACTGTTTGAAAAATTGACAGACTAATTGACTAGTTTACAAGGTTATTGACTCACTAACTGACTGGCTGTAAGTAGCTACAATGACTGTATTTGTTAGTATGTCCGCTGGGGGTTCAGCAAACGAACATATCAGCGCTGTATTACCATGATTAATCTCGGAGCCCTACTGCACCCAATCAGGCAAATTAGAAACAATAAATTGGTCAGGGTTTCATGTAATCTAAAAATAATTTCTGTGCCCATTACGTACTGTATGAACATACAGTACAAATACAATGAATAGGGTGCAGAGGCATATTTCCAAAACCCAGTAATTTTCCTAGAATTTTTCCTATTCACGAAATTTTATGAGGTGGGTGACCACTGAAATACCACCGCTGCGCGGGCCTAACGCGCTTGTCCTCGCTCCCGCTCGGACAAGCAAGCCTTACGATAGGTAATCGGGAGTTAACGGACAATAAAACTTCATATGAAATATATTTTTGGTGAAATTTTTCTTGGCATTTAGTAAAAATTCTAGAAAAATTACTGGGTTTTCTAATTTTGCGGTGCAGAGTCCATCAGTTGCCCGAGTTTCAAGTGAATTTTTTTTCAAACGTCTGAACCCGCGCAAAAAATCAGTTTAAATTCAATTTGCACGCCGAACGTACTGTATTTCTGCATTCAGTATTTCACATCAGAGAAAAATTGCGCTTATCAAGGGACGGCCGCTAGGCCGTTCCCTTAATATGGTTCGATTAAGATAAGCTTTTTTGCGGTAATTCAATGCATACGTACGTTACCCTATCCAAAGAATTAAGTTTTGTAAAATGCAACTTCTGACCTAGTTATCATAAAAATTCTGGACAAACTATACGCCTCATTCGTATCTGGAACGTACGTGGATACATGCCAAGAAATCTTTTAACATAAAACAAAAAGAAGGCGGGCACAGCTATCGTAGCCTTGAA
>OZ038445.1:2617329-2652094 GCA_964036265.1 Daptonema setosum
GGACATGTTTTATGTACTTTATCGGACAGTGCATTGCATTTCATAAAAAAATTTATACCAAAAAAACATTTTTTTTGGCTTTACAGTTTAAAAAAACATACTGATTCGCTTACTGACTGAGACTAACTGACTGACTGCCTGACTGACTGGCTGACTCGTTGACTGAATAACCGATTGATTGACTGACTGACTGACTAACTGGTTAACTGACTGAACAACCCATCTAAGGTAATTGCAGCAGCAACACTTTGATTCATGACCAAGCAATGCTTTAATGACAAGGAAAAAATAGTGGTCACCTATTAAAGCGACTTATCAAAACATAAATGTTTTCATTGGGTGGGCGAACTTTCTGTTACATGAACTTTTACGTGCTGATCTGTCAATCATCCAATTAAACGGCGGCAGATGATGATTGACAGGTTGAAGCGGCTGAGAATAGTTACTGACTGACTGACTGTCTGACTGGCTGACTGACTGACTGACTGACTGACTGTCTGACTGACTGACTGACTGAATGACTGTCTGACTGTCCGACAGGTTGAAGCGGCCGAGAAAATGACTTGTCAATAGTTACTGACTGACTGACTGACTGACGGACTGACTGACTGGCTGGCTGACTGTCTGACTGTCTGACTGACTGACTGACTGACTGACTGTCTGACGGATTGACTGACTGATTGACTGTCTGACTGACTGACTGACTGACTGTGACTGACTGACTGTTTTTTTTTTCAAATTAGTCTTCGAATGTGGGCAACACGTCGTAACACTGATTTAGCCATATCTAGAATCTAGTCAATCAGTTAAGTCTTTCAGTCTAACAAACTCACTTCGGATAAGTTTTCTAGTTAGTCATAAAGTCGAATGAGATATTTTCCCAGAACCGAATGAACCTGTCAATTATCATCCAACCACTTTTAACTGGTTGATTGACAGGTTATGGCGACAAAGTTCTTGTAAAGAGAGTGATAGCCCACCCAATGAAAACAATCATGTTTTGATAAGTCGTTTTATTACTGTAGGTGACATTTAATTTTTATTCGTACTGCTCATCGCCGCGTTAAACAGTCATACTAATCATTACTGCGGACGAACAAAACCACCAAAGGGAGGGGAATTTCATCAGAGAGAGGGGAAATGGCAGTTTTCCGGTCATTTTACCTACAGCTAAGGAGACAATTATAATTTTTGCAAATCCTAAAGAGGTGGGGATTCCGCTTTTCCCTCCTCTTCTCGTCCGCTAGTGCTACACATTAAGTCAGTTATTTAAACCATGGTTGATGTGTCGAATTACTGTCAATCAGACAAAACTCTGCCACTCGGCTTGTCTGTCAATCAGTCAGTGGGTCTATCAGTTGGTCATGAATATGAAGCCAGTCAGTCAATTCAATTGAGTCAATTAAGAAAGGGGGACGTAGGCTGAAAATCTAACTTAGAGAAGGTTAGTACCTAAGAGTTTCGTGATGAGTTTCAATGTGATTTCTCGCATCGATCAATAGTTGGTGATTGATAGTTTTTTCATCAAGCTAGTTCATCATTTTTCGATCAGTCATTCTTGTGCTCCTCTGACTGACTGATCGACTGACTAGCTCACGGATTAACTGACTGAAAAATGGACTGCAGGATACAAACATACGATTCCCAACATGTGCTTGTGCATTTTACATAAAAACATTCTCAATTAATTCCAGGAGACTGAGTTTGGGTGAAGTACATTTCATAAATGAACAACATACAATACATATACTGGCGGTTGAATATCCTCGGAGTAAAAATATAGAAGTTTACCCAAGCACCGTGCAGCTAGCATAAAACTACACAGCCGGCCAACCAGGATAGCGAACAGCGCACCGCGGTCTCAATGCTGATTGGCTCGCTCTCTATGCTGATTGGCCAGCTGTTTAATTTGAATGCTAGCTGGACAGCATATGAGCGTGTATATAGTTGTCAGGCAGCGGTGCTCGGGTGAAATTCTATAATATTCACTCCGAGGTTATTCAACTGCCACTATACAAACAGTGGTTTAACTACAAATTTGAAATAATTACTACTAATCCAACTCGCTGGCTGACTCAAACTTTCATTCATTCATTCATTCATTAACTCACTCAATAACTCGCTCACTCACTAACTCACTCACTCACTCAGTCATTCACTCACTCGCTGACTCATTCATTCGCTCACTCACTTGCTGACTCCTGCGCATTCAATTTCAATCTCTTATAGCTTGGTTGAAGTTTCTTGTAATCAAAAGTTATATTCGGCGCAACGTTAAATGTTTGAATGACAAGAAGGTATTGTCGGGAAAATCTCAACACGTGTCAAAACCAGTTTTTGATTTCAAATAGCGCGCCAAAGGATTTTTTGCGTAACAAGAATAGTTGGCTAGACCGTAGAATGCCGTATTTCAGTGTGCTTATCTGCCGACTCAAACGCCAAACAGTCGATTTGCTCAGTATTTTTTGTCAGTCTTAACTTATTTCATTTATTCGCCCATATTTTTTGCTCGAAATCAAATCACCCATATTTTTTGCCCATAGTCAGTCAGTCAATCTTACTTTTCAGAGCATTCTCGATTAAATTGCGAGACTGAATTCGAATGGTCGCTCATTTTCCCGGAACATTCTTCATCCACTCAGTGCATTGTATTGAAGTATAGCCTATCCAGGGTTTTTTGTTATCAATAACTAAATTTTTGAGCCAGTCACAAACTTATAATATGTAATGAATCAAGTGGAATTTTCTTATGTCGTCCAAATGTTAAGTGAAAAAAAGTAATTATTTCTCGAAATTTTGGAAGGCGCGCCTAAAACAGATTTGAATTCAAATTACGCGCGAAAAATCTTTTGGCTAACAAGAAACAATAGATACGCCATATCCTGTAATTTTTTGGAAAACATGAACGCGCAAAAGCAGGTTTGAATTCAAACTGCGCGCCAATTTTTTCGAGTAACAAGAAACTATGGATGGGTTATAGCTTGGTCATGGTCAGGATATCTTGTTGTCAAAAAAATTATTCCTATGCATGAAAAAATTATTCCTATGCAATGAATTATACGCAATGTTATTAGTATGTTGTCCAAATGTAGAGTGAAAAATATTTTATTTCTGGTAAAATTGAACCCGCGCCAAAAGCAGATTTGAATTCAAATTACGCGCCAAAAACATGTTGGCAAACAAGAAACCCTGACCACGTTATATGCATGAGAGCCGAACCGCATCATTTGTTCGAAACCATTCATCTATTCAGGGAAAAGTTTTACTGATGACAATTTTTTTTGTAGTTTCTGGGAATATGCGAACCGGTCTGAAAAATGCCGAAAATTGGTTCTCCTAATTCGCCTTCGAATTTAGTATCCTAAGCAATTACTAATGCTCTATTAAATCAATCATTCATTCAATTTCAGCTTGAACCACTCCACTCCTCATGTCGTCTTACGCAGAAATCTACAGTCGCTTCGCTGGCTGCCACTTTTCTTCGATCGGGCAGCATATTTGGAAACTGCACCCACTTTTTGTCAAAATCCCAAATTCGACTTTTTCATTTTGCAGCGAAAAATTCCTAACAATACTATTCAGTAAATTATGGAGAAAATAACGCACACTAAAATTTTTGTCCCCCAGTTAATTTGAGTGCTATAATCAGCCAATCCAGCATAGCAAAAGCAGAAGCTAATGTCAGACGATGATGATGGTTGCTAAAAATAAAGGTTAGTGAGTGCGTGAATGAGTGAATTGTGCGTCATTGAGAGTGAGCGGGTGAGTGAATGAGTAAGTGGGTGACTGAAAGAGTAAGAGAGCGGGGGTGTGAGGGAGTGAATGAGTGAAGGTGTGAGTGAGGGAGTGGGTGAGTGAAGGAGTGAGGGATTTGTTGAGTGAATGAGTCAGGCAGTGAGGGAAGGAAAGAGGTGACGAGCGAAGGAGCGGGATATATCTTGAAAAGATAATCATAAATTTCATTAGAGCAGTGATAGCTCCTGCGTTCAGGATTTGCAGGCGTTTTGTATTTGTGATAATGAAAAAGCAAAATGCATGATAATTGCCCCCTCCTTAAATTTTTTCAGAATGCTCAGAAATTGAAAATCTCGACCTCAGACGCTAGCCTAGCTTTCAAATGTCGTAGAAAACGCGACTGAAACAGTTATTTGGATAATTCAGTTTTCGGAATTTTTGCATTCATGACTCACAAAAATGACGCGTTCTTGTTTATTCGATTAAAAATGTCAGCACTCGTAATCTTGCCCTTCATCGGTTCAGCAATATATGGAACATGGATTGACAGTTCCAGTTATGGTTGTCGGTTTGTTCAACCCAACCCCTCCCCCCCCCTTCAGTGACGGACGAACCAAACTTCCAACAGGAGGGGATTTCCTGAAACTGCGAAATTTGCAGAGGCTGTCATAAATAAACCTTCAGGAACTTTTTTCGTCTTTCCCTTGTTCGCTCATGGTCCCTCTCAAAGTCAAATTTAAAACAGATCCAAACTTCATTGGTGATAGTAGTTGATGCTGTCAACAATTCATGCGGTCTTTCAGATACCGATTCAGTTGATAGACGAGTGAATCCTTCAATTGGAGTGAATTCCCCCGGTGGGAAGCGGGTGTGTGGGCATGTATATGACTGGGTGAGTGATTTGTTCTTTGGCCGATAAGAGCTTCATTCTTTGATCGTAAAGTTTTTGATTATCGACTGATAGTCTGATAGAAAAAGTTATGGTTTTCAACTGAAAGCGTAATGGATTCTCCCACTGGAGACTCGTGAATGACCATTTTGCTGAAAAGATTGATTATTTGAGTTATAGTTCGGTTTGAGTATTATACCAAGAATATGTGCTGAATTTTTTATTGAAAAAAAAAACTATTATTCACTGGATTGAATTTTTTTTGGAATTGGAAAAAACGATTAGATAATTTCATGAAACAATTAGTTAATGGTTAAAAGTGAGAAATAGTTGATCTTTAAGGTTTCCTGGAAAGCGATTGATTCTTTGATCGAAAGATGATTCATATGTTGACTGCTATGGACTTTTATCTTTTGAAAAATCACTGGGTGATTGATATTTGGACTGGAATAAAGTCTTCGATTCAACGAATGACTGATTCTTATAGTGAAAAAAAAACAATTGAAATGTTTCAGAGTAAGACTGATTGATATTTAAAAAAAAATATTCTTGCTTTTTTCGGTGAAAAATCGGTTAAGATTTGGCCTGCCGATGAAACTCGTTAATCGTATTATCAACAGTTGAAAATGAATTTGTAAGTCTGCTTTATTTTGACTGCTTCAGATTCTTTGTTTACTGGCGGTATTATAAATAGCTTCGTTTGTCCACGCTTACATTAACTGAGTGCACACTTGTCACTAATTATTGTTTGGTTGAGTTAGTGCATAATAATTGATCAGAATATAAGCAATAATGATAATCGCGGTACTCGATTGATTGCAACAGAATATTTTAGACTTTTGTAATATATTTTCATAGATTTAAAAAAAATGGGGGACGTCTATGCCTTGAACCCCTGAACAAGGCGTACCCTAAGTGAAGTTGACCATTGGCCCCTACTCCTTTAAAGGAAGTGGTCGACAAACAGAAATATTTGAAAAAATTCCTAACCTAACCTAGTCTGTTTGTTATAAAAAAATTTGATTTTGGGGTAATTGCGAAATTTTTGATACGATTTCAGAAAAAATAGAGGACCACTTCCTAGAAAGTTTTGGGCGTAGCGACCAGCGCCGAACACCACCGTCAACATCACCCGCAGGTCTTAACTTTGCTTACTTTTAAACAGGCGAAAAGGTACTGAAAGTGTATTGAAAACTTTTATTTTAGATTTTTTGTTGTATGAATGTTAACGAATACCGCGATAATTGCCGGAAACATAATTTTCGCTTCGAAATATTTCACTCGATCAAATCAAGAACTTCTTTATCTCACTTTTTGACAATGACCATGTGCACTCAGTTTATCAGATTTTTCAAGATAATATTTTTATTACCGAATTTTCAACGCCTATACGAGCAACAATGCTTAATTATATGAATTGGTCAGTCTTTTTCATGTCAGCTTACAATTAATTTGGTTACATGTTATTATAATAATTATTATAGTTATGGTAATCATTGTGTAAATATATTTTTTTGTATCTACAGATCTTTGAATCACCAGAACGCTGTACTGTTCCTCTGGGCTCGATTAAACTCTCTATGCTCCGCTGTTATATTGCCTTCAGAACTGTAGTTTTGCCCATTGAGATGGAATCCACATGACCAGCAAACAAAATTCTCTTTTGATATAAATACGGCTAACAATTTTTCGTATCAGTTGCTATTTTTTAAGCCGTTGTTATTTTTTTCGCAAACCCACAAATTTTCAATAAGTCCAATAGGACAGTTTCCGTATATATCGTGACGTTGCTCGTTCTATATGTCCGTAACTTGTATTTGTGGTTGTTAGGAAAAAACTTCAAACTACACAAGATGTTTCTGTTCTGCATCTCCATTTTCTCTCGACTTAGAAAATCAATTTACATAACTTCTTTTCAGAAAATCATTTTACATAATTTCTTTTCGGAATCTCCTTTTGCTTTCGACTTTGTAAAAGACTAACAATACTAATCAGGAAATTAAAAAAGCGATTAAAATATTTTACTGATACCTGTATTCCAGACTTTCAAAACTTTTTTTTCAACAACCAGTTGAGAAACTAGTATTAATTAACTAACAACCAGTGGAGAAATTAGTATCAAACAATCAACAAAACACCCGCATCCTAATTTCAAGTGTTTTTTTGGAGTATACATTGATTTTCTTCCCGATTGATTTACAGAAACGTAAAAAACACACGTAGCCACATATAAAAAGGATATATATACTAAGAAAAGTGTTATCGAAAATTTAACGATAAATTCATCGACAGTAGCAAAAGCTGAATTACAAGAATTATTGTCCAGGCTATAACTCTGAAACTTTTCCCCTATTTTCTTTCCTTGGGGTTAATTTTCAAGTTGGGGGGAACCAGTTTCTTAAAACAAAGATACTTTCCCAGGCGGGTCTTCATAGATTTCATCGATGCGGCAAACTTTTCATTCGTTTTTCTTTCAAACAGGTTTCTATTCATATGATATCATACTTAGAACTAGTCACTGACATCCGATGCCTGACCAAGATGTGCGGCCTCTCCTAATCCTATATAACCCAATATAATCAAAATACCCTCCTCGACTCCACTAGGCAAGTACTCATCCTCCAACCCCATCCTCCCTCACCCTGCTCCACAACCACCGTCATGATGATTATGGACACTTGTGGTGCAGTACAAGCACCTCACATAGTTTTCAAAACACGTTTTTCCTGATGTTAAAACAACATAAAAACTTATTGAAATCCGCTTTACGAAAATCTTCAACTTTTGGTATCCGAATCGAGCCGTCAACTCATCTTTATTCCATTTATCATTTCCTCAAACTTTCAAAACCATTCCCTTCACGGGAAAACTCGAACTTTAAGCAAACTCATTTCTCATACTCAAAAACACCGAAAATTCCACCAATTATTCGTTATCATCTACACCATACTTCTCTCAAAGGAGCGAACGCTCCGAACCATATTCTAACACAGTCCCCCCTCAGTATCATAGCCCCTACCCCCAGTTCAAAAATATATGAAGATCCTTATATAAAAATACTTATTCCTAATTTTTTTCTTAAAAAATATGCCGCACCTCTTGCGGCCTGCAACACCCGCGGCGGCGACGGCGGCGGGCCTCCCATAGTCGACCCCGATAAGCGGGATGTCGACCTGCAACAGGAGGATTTTGTAAAAATAGAACCAAAATTGTTTTAATACCGTTGAAATTCTTATGATAACTTATGTGTCTTTGTTGTCAAATCATTCTAAGAATAAATCAACTTTTGAAAAATATGTTACGATTGTTCGAAATTGATAACAAAAAAGTATTGAAGGCATCTCAGATAAAAACAACAAACGCAAAAATGAAAAAATCTAACGGAGTTACACAAACCGAAGGGGCCCAGCCACCGAGCCAGAGTCGAGCCTGTGGCTGAGCGTTCAGCTAAGCTAAACGCCAGCCCCCAGCCGCCCGAAGATTAGAAGCGCATTAAAAAGCGCATTGTTGAAGAATGACCGAAAAAACGCTGGTTCCTCGGTTTTTATACGCGTCCATCGAGCGAGCAAACCTGGTGCTAATCCATTGTAGTGGCGAAAGAGAAAACAGTGAATAAATAGGAAACCGGTTAACCTTTTCTTGGACTTTTTTTGGAAAGTTGTTCCGATAATTCATCTTATAATTATCAAGTTATATATATTTTTTTAATTCTGTGATTTCTCTTGCTCATCCGCTCAGCACCACCTGTGCTCGATCCTGATTGGTTGGCGTCGTGTTCAAAATTTGAATTTCCGTAGCGGATGAAAGGCAATGGGAAAGGGGGGAATTTTCTCTTTTTTCGGTCGTGAAAAAGTTTTCAGTAAACGTGTTAAGGTAAGCTAGTTTTTTTCAGGGGAATAAACCTTGAATGGTGCGATTTCTTACCTTGTAAGCGGATTTCGAGCCGGTTAGCAGGTTAAGTAAGTCAGTAAGCGGATGGGAAAAGAAGCTATTTTGGAAATTCCCCTCTCTAAACAAATAAATAGATTCTGCTTCATGAAGGAAATGAAAGAGCGGTTCCGAAAATACCGATCCCGCTGTCTTTTGTGCAATTTCCCACGGTTTGGAGTTTTTCAGTTTTTTTATATAAAGAAGTACTCGCCTGACAAAAAAACACGGGGGAAATGTCGATTCCCCCTCCTTTTTGGCAACTTAGAAAGGGGAATCGGGTTTCGATGAGCAGATCAACTTGCCTTAATGATAGTATTTATTGATTTTTTAATGAAAGACCTTTTTGGTGAGGTTTTATTAGCCGCCTGTTTTTGGATTGATTGACTTCAATAAGGGGAGGGGAGGGAAAAGTGAATTTCCTCCCTCTTTGCAGATTTTTTAAGTATAAATTGTTCCCTAAGGTGTAGTTAAAATGGCTTACTTTTTGCTAATTCCCCCCTCTTTGGCTAAATTCCCCTCCCTTTGGGGGTTTAGCTCGTCCGCCAGTGACTTCGACCGATCACTGGCGGACGAGGGAAAAACGAAAGAGTGAATTTCCCCCCTCTTTGGTAATCTTATTTGAGTAAATTTCAATCCTTGAGGTGATGTAGGTATTATGGACTCAAAATACTGGTTTACCTCTCTTCGGAGAAATGCCCCTACCACCTTGCACTGGCGGACGAGCTAAATCCCCAAAGGGAGGGGAATTTCGTCAAAGAGGGGGATTCGGCAGTTTTCAGGTCATTTTACCTACACCTTAGGGAACAAATTCTCATTTTTGAAACAGCCAAAGAGGGGGGAATTCCACTTTTCCCTCCCCTACTCGTCCGCTGGTGCCACCTTGGGAGGTTTCACTCGCTGGGCAGTGCGACCGATTGATTTAATGACCTCCCTTTAAAAGTGGAATTCTCCCTCTTTGGTGTTTTCTAAACTTAGAATATGATTCTTAAGGCGTGGGTAAAATGTCGTGAAAACGAGCAATTTACAGATACGAGACTGATCGGCTGGATTGCACTTTTGGGATCCGAACCCCCTATTTGACCAGACCCCCTATTTGACCAGTCAAATAGGGGTCGGTCAAATAGGGGTCGGTCAATTAAGGGTCCAGCCTCCATAGACCCCTATTTGACCATAATCAAATAAGGGTAGAGTACAATAGACCCCTATTTGTTCATGGTCAAATAAGGGTCAGTCAAATAGGGGTCCAAGAGGACAATAGACCGGTGGTAATGGGGATCTCCCTGTTTGATAAATCTGTTCATTTGATGCGCCCGCAACTAGATAAGGAAGCAAATTCACTCACTCACGCATGATTACAAACCCCACAGATTTTTCGAATTTTGTTTTTTCTCGAGCAACATTACTATTCCATGTAAAGTTTTACTGTCTGCGAGGCAAAATTACAAAACCCAGTAATTTTTCTAGAATTTTTACTAAACGCCAAAAAAAATTTCACCAAAAATATATTCCATATGAAGTTTTACTGTTCGTTAACCCCCGATTACCTATCGTAAGGCTGGCTTGTCCGAGCGGGAGCGAGGACAAGCGCGTTAGGCCCGCGCAGCGGTGGTATTTCAGTGGTCACCCACCTCATAAAATTTCGTGAATAGGAAAAATTCTAGGAAAATTACTGGGTTTTGGAAATATGCGTCTGCGAGCCCCCGATAACCTATCGTAAGGCTGGCTTGTCCGAGCGGAGCGAGGACAAGCGCATTAGGCCCCGCAGGGGAGATTTCAATATTTCTTCCTGCACGTGTTGTAGCATAGTCACTATGTTGTAGAAAGCATGCGAGCGTAGCGAGCCAGTTATAGTCCGGGTGTATGCAGATTAGTTGCATCGGCTCAGTAGCACAGTGCAAGAGCGCTTGCCTAGCATGCGAGTGGCCCGGGTGCGAGTTTACTAACTGCACTATTCTGAGAATCCAAAATTGCCAAACCTGATGTTTGCAATTTGAGAAAACGTGTTTTGGAGAATCGAAATTTTCAAATTGTAATTATTTTCGCTCCTTTACTTAATTTTTCAAACGGATCCCACCTCCGCGCTCCGCGCGGTGCTAACGCGCTTGTCCTCGCTATCGCTCGGACAAGCCAGCCTCACGATAGGTTATCGGGGTTAACGAACAGTAAAACTTCAAAGGGAATAGTACAATTTCAGAAAAAATTCATCTGCGGTCAGTATTTTACCACAATTTTACAAAAGGTTTCGAACCCGGAACCTCTCGCATGCGAGGTCAACACCCTAACCACCAGGCCATACTTGCTTTGGTTTATATGTGATAAACGCTGGTGTCAACATATGGCGGTGAAGCACGCGTTGGTTGCATTGCATTCACTGCACGTGTTGAATTTTGGATTCTCAGAATAGTGCAGTTAGAAATCTTGCGGCCCCCGGGTTCGTTTCCCAAATTTTTGATAAAAACTGTAACTTTTCAAAAAATCTGTGGGGTCTGTAAAATTGCCTCACTCACTCTTTAACTAAACTTCACTAGTATCCTTTTCATACGCATGTGACACTTTATATTTTTTAATCCAAATTGAGTTGACATGCCAGTTTTTTGGTTCCTAATTAGATAGTTGAAACAGGGGCATTGAGTTGAATTGAAGTCTGATATCAACAATGTCTGAGGCATGGACCCCTATTTGACCGACCCCTATTTGACCAGACCCCTATTTGACCAGTCAAACAGGGGTCCGGACCCTTATTTGACCATGGTCAAATAGGGGTCTATTGTCCTCTTGGACCCTTATTTGACCGACCCCTATTTGACCGACCCTTATTTGACCATGGTCAAATAAGGGTCCATGGAGGCTGGACCCCTAATTGACCGACCCCTATTTGACCGACCCCTATTTGACCAGACCCCTATTTGACTAGTCAAATAGGGGTCCGGACCCTTATTTGACCATGGTCAAATAGGGGTTCATTGTCCTCTTGGACCCTTATTTGACTAGTCAAATAGGGGTCTGGTCAAATAGGGGTCGGTCAAATAGGGGTCGGTCAAATAGGGGTTCGGATCCCAAAAGTGCAATCCAGCCGACTGATCGGTTGTTTGGTGCTTTGATTGATTGATTTTTTTTTTTGATTGATTAGTTGTTTACTCAATCGTTTGGCTGGCCGATTTCTCACTCAATCGATTCATTGACTGATTGTTTGATTGATTGACTTTTTTTATGAGTTAGTGCAACACTGGATACCGGAATCAATCGCAACAATAATGTATTATTATTTATTTATAACTTAATTTCAGCCATATTATACCATCCGATACGGCGACGAAGAGTTCTCTCAAACCAGGTCTCCGAGTTGCGAATCATCGTCGTGAACGGTTTGGTTAGTGGAATTATTATTCAAAAAATTTGCAATTATTTTGACCGTTGTTGTTCACTATCTTACAAAAACGGCCTTAACTGCCGATTCCCCCTCTTTGGTGAAATTCCTCTCCCTTTAGCGAATGTGCTCGTCCACCAGTTAGGCACACACACGATTAACATATAATAATTTAGCGTTAAAATAGAAGCTGATTGTCGAAATGCGTTGATTTTCACGGAATCTGCATAAAACCTTCGATCTGGATCTCTGTCTGTCTGTCTGTTTGAGTGATTGTCTATTTGTTTGATTGACTATTTGTCTGGCCGGTTAACTGTTTATCTATTTGATTGGCCATCCGTTTTTCTGCCAATTGTCTATCTATTTGATTGATTGATTGACTATCCGTTTGACTGGTCTATTGCTTATTTGTTTGAATGGTAGATTCGTTGGCTATCCGTGTGCCTGGTTTAAGGCTTATTTGATTAATTGATCACTTTTTGTCTGGCTGGCCGATTGTCTGTTTGTTTGATTGTTTTATATATTAACTGTTTATTTGACTAATTATTTATATTTTTGCAAACTTTTAGAGCTTTAGAAATTCAATCGAAAAACTAATATCAAAATTTCAGCTCAGCCCCTCAGTCCTACCATCCGAAACGAATACTTCCTTCAAAACCTTAATCCAGGGGTGTCTCAGCTACGAATGTTTGTCGCGAACGGTTCTACAGAATATAAAGGTTAGGGTAGTTTAATTATTGTTTAAAATAATTTGTAATCTTTGCTCGTTGGTCGAGTGGTTAAGGGGGTGGGCTCTAAAACCGTCTGGTTTGCCCCACACTGGTTCGAATCTCGGTTTGTCACCCAACACCTAATGACTCTCGTTAAAGAATATGCTTTGAACATCCGATAGAGTAATTTGGAAATTTTTATTCCATGGTATCATGCATATGGCAAGCCCCATTCCTGATTATGACCCGTCGAGTGAGACAACCCAGCAATAACAAACGAAGTAATCAGTAAAAATGTTTTCTACTGACCGAAAAGAGCAAAGAATTGTGAGATTATCTTTGACGGTTGCTGTAAAACAGTTGGCTGTCTGCCTGTTTGAGTCTGTGTAATAATGGTATTGTCTGTCTGACTGTGTCTGTCTGTCAGTCATTCTGCTTGTCTGCCTGGCTGGCTGTCTGTCTGTCTTTCTGTGGTCTTTATCACATATAATAATGAAAGAGGTTTACAACCGTTGTTTGCCGACGACTGTTGTGTGCTGTCCCCATAAATTTGCGCCAACAGAGTACGCACTGGCGGACCCAGCCAAACCTCTAAAGGGAGGTGAATTTTCCCCAAGAGGGGGGAATTGGCACAAATAAGGCTATTTAACCTACACATAAAGGAACACATTTTGAATTCTAAAATCACCAAAGAAGGGGGAATTCCACTTTTCCCACCCTTTCTCGTCCATTAGTGAGAGTACGCGCCATCTAATGCAGATTACCGTCGAATCGAACATAGGATTAAAGAAAAATAATATTTTTAATGCTTGATAACAGCTTAATTTGCTGATTAATTCCACTTTTGTGCACATTACTTTCCCTTATTTGCAGGCACGGCGCTGTTTCATTTGGATGCGTTTCTAATAACTAATCGCTGAAAATGGGCCGCGTCATTGAAGAATTGGACGATAGCACGGAACGCGAAATGATGGGCGTATGTAAACGGAGCTTTATCAAACTCAGGTTGACTTGTTGTCAGGTCTATTCTCGAAGTTTCCAGCCTTTTCGTTAACCCCCAAAAACCTAGTACGAGGCTTCGGCCCAGGCCGAAATTCCGTGCACCGCGAAGCGTAGGTTTTCAGGCGTGGTGAATTCTGACACGGTGGTGAGTTATAGTAACATATATTTCATAGGCAACTCGCTTCGCGATTGTCATACTGTTGTCTGAATTACCGAGCGCGCGCCGCGAAGCGGAGAATAAAAAAGCCATGTTTTCTTCAATTTCAGACGTGAGCTTAGCGAATACGCGAGTGAACTGGTGACTGGCGAACTGGCATCGTCCAGCGTTGGTACGCACAACATACAGTTGCTGATTGCGGCAGCTTTCAATGAGGTTTGACAGACTGAATGACAGACAAACCAACTGACTGACTCACATGACAGACTGACTGAGAGACAAACGGGATGACCCACCCCACGGAATAAATGACTGACTGAATGAAAGAGTGGTTGACCCACTAGCGGACGAGAAAGGGTGGGAAAAGTGGAATTCCCCCCTCTTTGGCGTTTTCAAAAGTATTATTTGTTCTCTAAGGTGTAGGTAAAACGGACTAACAACTGCCGATTCCGCCCTCTTTGGAAAAATTCCCCTCCCTTTGGAGGTTTGGCTCGTTCGCCAGTGGGCTGATAGACTGAATAACAGTAACAGACAAACTGACTGACTGACTAACATGACAGACTGACAAATTGACTGACTGAGAGACAAACTGATTACCCACGGAATGACTGACTGACTGAACGAGAGAGTGGTTGAGCCAAGGACTGACTGCGTAATTGACTTCCGTACTGATGATAAAATGCCAGGTTCTTTCATTTGATATTTGAGAGAAAATATTTCTGTTGTTCAGTGAATTTTAGTAAAAACCCTCCTGATTCCGGTGAAATACATTGCAGATTTGCGAATGCAACAACAACAACAACAACAGTGTGAACGTCAACAAAAGAGCCTTATCATCATCTAGTCTCAATGATTTGACCGTATTCGCGAACCCTGATATTCAGCCACAACAACAACAACAGTTGGGCAGCAACACAAAATCGCCAATTCAACGAATGATCTCTTCATCTAGTCATGTTTCGCCAACAAACAGCACGCCACGGCCCATCAAAATTGAGCAGGTTTGTCGTCTGTCTAGTCTAGTGCGAAGGGCACCAGTCTCCAAACCTATCGGTCCTGGTTCGAAACCCAACTTGAGATACAGACGCTTTTCAATGTGGTTTCTACCGTTGCCCGTCAGATTATTTTCAACCGCTCTGGCTAATGAACTCGCTGTACAGAAGTATAATGAAAAGTGAATGTGATAAAACAATATAAATTATAGATATTTGAAAAAATATACGCTTATTTTTATAATGAATAATTATTTCAGCCCGATCCTGCCACTGCATCGGATTTCGATGAAAGCGGTCGATCGGTCGGGAGTCCGATCAGTCGATGCGATGTGATCGCGGTCCCGAACTCGGATGAACTGCAGTCGTGGCTGGCCAAACGTGCCAGTATTGATAGTGCCATCATGCCGGGCACATCTTCGGGTTGGTAGTTCAAATATTTGAATTTGGCGCCTAGATTTCAGGAAGTTTGTCGATTATTCACTCTTTATTCCTAAACTGATGGGAACTCCAATTGCCTCATTAATCCCTTACTCACTCACTCCTACCATTCACTGACTCACTCACTCCTACCACTCAGTGACTCACTAACTCCTACCACTCACTGGCTCACTCACTCCTACCACTCACTGACTCACTCACTCCTACCACTCACTGACTCACTCACTCCTACCACTCACTCACTCACTCCCACTACTCACTGACTCACTCACTCCTACCACTCACTGACTCACTCACTCACCCACTCACTCCCACTACTCACTCCTACCACTCACTCACTCGCTCACCTCACTCACTCACTTACTCACTCACTCGCTCACCTCACTCACTCACTTACTCACTCACTCACTCACTCAATCCTACCACTCACTGACTCACTCACTCCTACCACTCACTGACTCACTCACTCCTACCACTCACTCACTCACTCCCACTACTCACTGACTCACTCACTCCTACCACTCACTGACTCACTGACTCACCCACTCACTCCCACTACTCACTCCCACCACTCACTCACTCTCTCACCTCACTCACTCACTTACTCACTCACTCGCTCACCTCACTCACTCACTTACTCACTCACTCACTCACTCCTACCACTCACTGACTCACTCACTCCCACCACTCACTCACTCACTTACTCCTACCACTCACTGACTCACTCACTCCCACCACTCACTGACTCACTCACTCATACCACTCACTGACTCACTCACTTACGTCAATCTTTCTCACTCAGCCTGTAAAATATATATTTCTAGGTGCGTCCAATCCGTTCTCACTGTTGTCTCCACCTCCACCACCGTCAGCCATTTGTCCTCAATCACCACCATTGGAGCCATTGAACCAATCAGCGTTGGCCATTGAGCAATTGTTCACGCAATCATCACCACCCTCCACATCTTTCCAGCCATCATCCAGCTCCAGCCACATCAGCTTGAAGAAGAAACGACTGTATCCGTATATACAGGTTGGTGGGATTTTTCCTTTTTTTTCCTTTACTTGGACTTCTTCATTAACTGAAGCCATAAGGCACACCAATACCATATCAGAATGGTGTTTTCGTAGTGGCCAGAGAGTTGAATAAACTGACGGGCAATGGCAGAAACCCCAGAGCAACGCGTCAGGATCTGTGTCCCAAGTCAGGTTTCGAACTTAGTAGGACCGTCGGTCCTCGAGGCCGACGCCCTACGCACTAGACTAGACAGGCGACAAAGAAGTTTATATGGTTTCTCTAGCGGACGAGAATGAGAGGGACCACTGGAGGACGAGCTAATCCTCCAAAGGAAGGGAAATTTCGCCAAAGAGGGGGAATTGGCAGAAATTAGGCTTTTTTACATACACCTTAAGGAGCAAATTCCCCTTTTTGAAACCGCCAAAGAGGGGGGAATTCCACTTTTCCCACCCCTTCTCGTCCGCTAGTGAGAGGGACTTTGACGGTTTCAAAAAGTGGCATTTACTCCTCGAGTCGAGGTGTAAATAGAGTGAATTAAAAACTGCGAATTCTTCCATCTTTGTTAAAATTAATCTCCCGAATAAACTCAAAGCTGCGATTTCCCGTCGAACTTACCCTCCCTGTGGAGGTTTTCCTCTTCCGCCAATGTAGGGTTCTTACATGTTAGGGAGTGTCTGAATTACATGGTCAACTTTTTTAATGAAGAAGTAGTTTTTTCGTCACGCGAACGAAGTATGACCCTAATCCAAAAATGGACTAAAACGTTCGTTTGTCTAATTTCGCTGTTGTTGTTCGAGTGAAAATTTCAAATTAAAGGGGGATATAGTAGAATAAAGCCAACTTATCCTTCAACTTATATTCATTCAGTTTTGTCTTCGTGATTGTAACTTTCGGAATGACCGTTATTTCACTTTGTGACTCGGTATTCCTCATTGCTATTATTGCATGGAAAACAAATAAAATCTGAAAAAATCTCCTCTTCAGCTTCCACCACGATTACACCGTCCCAAGTTGCATCAACGGCCCACGCTGTTGCCAACCGGCAATTTTCTCAACAACAACAACAACATTGATCGTCTCAACAACAACAACAACAACATTAACAACAACAACAACAACAGTGTGCTGCCAAGTCCCAACTCAACCACGATGGCGGTGTCCGCGGCGGATCTGCAGACGCGGACGGCGGCCGAGCTGATTAAATTCAACAACAACATCATGTACGATAAACGAGTGCTTACTTGTGATCAGTGTCCATACTCGACTCATAAGGTTGGTATTATATATTATTTTTATATATTATGATTTAATGACTAGATTCTGCGTTCACTTGATCGAGCTGCTGGCTTTTCTGACCATTTGTAGTCGACACTTTGAGGTTCGCTATTTTGGGGAAACTATTGTTAACTTGGTTATTACCACCGTTGGTAGTTTAAGTTTGGGTGGAAACCACCTCGTCCACGTTCACGTGACGATTGGTACGCACTTCTATTTTTGTTCCATTGATTATTAGAAGAATCAAAGTTGGTTTTGGGATTTGGGTGTATAATTCAATGATTCATAGTCATTGGTGACGCCCCCTCTGAGAGAAAATTTTTTAGGCTGAAGCAAAATAGGACGTTTAAGATGTTTTCTTCTTAGAAATCTCGTATGATGACCTCACTTGTTTTTTTACTGTATTCTTTCCGAACAGCAGCTTAAAACGCTCATGGTCGCCTGTCTAGTCTAGTCTAGTGCATAGGACGTCGGCCTCGAAAACCGGCGGTCCTAAGTTCGAAACCTGACTTGAGACACCGATCCTGACGCGTTGCTCTGGGGTTTCTGCCATTGCCCGTCAGTTTATTCAACTCTCTGGTCACTACGAAAACACCATTCTGATGTGGTATTAGTGTGCCTTGATAGCTTCAGTTAATGGAGAAGTCAGAGTAAAAAAACATGTTTCCACTGTCGTTTTACCATGAAAATTTCTCACTGATCTTACCCGCCTAACTTTTTGAGTGTTTTAAGCTCAGATTTGCGGCGCAAACAAATGCACTAGGTTTCCTTCTAGCGATCCGCGTTTTCGTTGGCTTGTTACATACTTTTTACGTACTTTCTGTTTTTTTGTTACAAATTTTCCATTCATGCATTAAACTTTTATTTTTACAGGTGGTGCTGATGAAACGGCACAAAACGGTGATGCACGCATCGACGGTAGGTGCCAAGGATTTGATGCATCGATGCAGTCAGTGCTCGTATATGACCGATCGGGGGTATAATCTCAAGCTGCACATGCTGAGAAAGCATAATCCGTGATCATTATACATCTGAATCAATTAAAGCTTATTTGATGCATAGATTTTGTAACTTATTGATGCATTGAACTGATTGATGCATTGATTTGATGCTTCTCTTGATGCACAGTTGTGAGTGCATCCATGGATTTGATGCATCGATGCAATCAGTGCTCTTATATGACCGGGGGTCGGGCGTGTAATCTATAAACTTTTCTACCAAACGTTTTACAAGTGTTTCATTTGCTTTTTCGCTTTCCTTAGGGTTCGGAAACCACCATATACAATTTATTGTGTATTAGTTATTTCTTCAAAATCATAAATACTTATTGAAATGCTTTTACTGCTTTTACTTTCAACATTTAATGTTCTTGCGGTGCCCGTGTGCAATATTGTATAGTCTATTCAGGGTTCCTTGTTACTTCAAAGTTTTTGGCGCGCGTTCGAATTTTTGTGCAATTTTTGTCAAATTAGCGTCCATTGTGGCCGGGTCGGGTCCCTATAAATATTTTTGATAACATTTAGATTTTTTGTTATATCCAGCGTTTCTTGTTGGCCAAAAATATTTGGCGCTTAGTTTGAATTCAAATCTGTTTTCAAAATAAATTCGCATGAATTCAAATACAAATTCGATTTCAAATTTTCGGGAAATAAATCCTGTTTCACATAACATTCGGGCAACATACGAAAACTGCACCTAACTCATTGCATATGTGCGTTACCGACCCACGGAATTTGTTTTTTTTTATAACACGGAACCCTGACCCAGCTATACAGGCAGATTTGGTCCATATTCTAAAGCCAGTATGTTGTTTCTGCAAGCAAAAGTGTTGCCCAAAACGTCTGATAATGAAACATCAATAGCCTGAACTCAATTCGGTTGACACTATAGTTTAACACAGTGTATCATGGGGTGATGATGATTGATGTGCGTGTTAACACTGATTGTCTAATGTTTCATTATCAGATGTTTTGGTCAATATTTTTGCTGGCTATTCAAAACCAATGAGCTATCCTTGTTCTATAAAACCATCTATTCTTATTTATGTTACTCAGTGACCTACTTACTCTTTTTGCTTATCGTCGCTTTTTGTAGAATATTATCTCACGCTTATCTGTATGTTACTTTTCGTGCTAGGGCGTTTCAAACGTATATTTATCAAGATCAAACCGAGTTCAAATTTGTCATTTTCATAGTAGTTCTGTTTTCACTAAATCTGCTTTTTAACTAAATACTTATTTTTTGTGGGCAAGTTTTGCCAGACTAACAGATTTTTTTATTGAGTGTTTGTACATTTTAGTATATTTATGTTTGATACTGAATCTCATAGGTAGTCAGCTAAAACTGAATATGAAATAAACCCAATCTATTATGCCAAGTCTTCACATTTTTATGTATTTACGTTGTATAATCCCGCCTCCCTTTATTGTTTATAGTTTGGTCAAGATATCTTGTTACTAAAGTTCTTTTTCATTCCAATCTTACAGGCGCATATTATAAAAAATTACCCGTGCCGAAACAAGATTTGCCCAATTATCTTCAAATAATAAGATACTCTGCTGAATGAGCTATAGCCTATCCAGGGTCTCTTGTTACTCAACAACTTTTTAGCGCGTAGTTTGAATTCAAATCTGTTTTAGCGCGCTTTCAAAATTTCGAGGAATAAATTATTTTTCACACAACATTCCGAGAACATACAAGAAGATTTTCACCCTATTCATTGCCTGCGTGGTGAATAACCGGACCACAAAATTTATTTTTGAAAACAAGAAATTCTTAATGAGCTACGTATACGAAAATTCATGCTGAAAATATGCGGTAATAGCCGGGTTTGCGTTTGACAACTTTTTGCGCAACCTTGTTTGTTCAGTAGTTGTCAAGATATATAGAGGAAAACACTGGCGGACGAGCCAAACCTTCAAAGGGAGGGGAATATTTCCAAATCGACAGAAATTAGGTCATTTTAATGACACCTTGGAGAATAAACCCTATTTTCTGAAACCGCTAAAGAGGGGGATTTTCACTCCCCCATCTCGCCCGCTGGTGGAGGAGAAAAGAACCTTAAGTGTAGTGTCTATACTTCAGTTCTCAAACGTTTTCTTTGGCGTTTTTATTTTATTATATTATATTACACACATGATAAGTGCTTGTAAACTTCATAAGATCTTATTTTAATCGAAATTTCTACTCAGTTTCTTATTACAAGTTTTCTATGCTCTTGCACATGAAACTAAGAAAAAGTACACATTTTTCCCAACGTAATATTGATTATACATAATAACCATGGCGGGCATTGAGAATTGAAGAAAACATACTTTAATTGCGCACCATAAATCAACTTTACCACTATATTATAGCTTGATCAGGGTTTCTTGTTACTAAATTCTATTGTAAAACCTCTCAATCAAATCAAACTTTAGCACTCAAAATAATTTGTAAAAAAATTAGACCAGAAAATTTAAATGTGGACAATTTTAAACAGCTGTTAAGTTTGATTGTTTGCGTTTGGTAAGATGCCTTTTGAACTGAACTTGTTGTGTATATAACAAGAATTTGTGAACCAGCTATAATATGCGTGCTTTCAGAGTAAAAAGGAGAGTAAAATGGAAAGTAAAAGAGTCATTAATCTGTGAAACATTTGAGTGAAAACTTTTCTTTTGTTCCTGTGAGCTTTCCTTCGAAGAAATGTTTTACAGTTTAACTATCCTTTTACTTTCCTTTTACTTCTCTTTTACTCGGAAAACACCCATGTTTATTCTAAAACACAGTTTCTATACAAAAGCATGTGGTTATTCGTATATATATATTTTACCGTAAGTATATACATGTGTTAAATGTGGCGTGTATTTGTATATCAGGCCAATGAACAAATCAATACAGTACTGCACTTTTCTACATTTGGTTGGAGTTTTTCACGCTGTTTATGTATTCACCGGGTTGACAGTACAGCTGTTTTACCGAAATTATCTTTTCCACTTTTGGCTATTCAGTGTTTGCGCACTCAAAGAATGAGATGAGTATGAAACCGGAGTGCGTTATGCAGATTGGCAACCGTATTTTATGAACTTGTTTATGTAGTCACCGGGTTGACAGTACAGCTGTTTACCGAAAATATCTTTTCTAAAATACGTATTTGCGCACTCAAAGGATGAGATGAGTATGAAACCGAAGTGCGTTATGCAGAATGGCAACCGTATTTTATGAACTTTGCACCCGTGTTTGGTGTTATTTTCATTTATATCGTGATATATAACTACTTTTAGCTAGGTTTTCGCGTTACTCAATCAAAGCTCAATGTGAAGTTTAGTTATCTGTGATTTAGTCATGAATTCCGTTATATGTGATTTAGTCACCGATTCTATGTGAGTGTTGAATTATTATTCTTCAGTTCAGTAAGAATATAGAAGTGTTAGTCATCACGTTCTATACCCGATATAATAATCACGGCCACTTAACTACTGGCCGAGAAACATTACCGGCCCGGAAATCGTGACTTTTCAGGTCAGGTTGCCTATATTTTCTCAATGCAGCTGCAGCTCAAGTAGTGATTAACAAATAAGATTATAAAACTTTATACTTGTTGTTTTTTTTCAGCAAAAAATCAAAAACCCAACATTTATCACATCATATCTATATTTAATGGACGCTGCATCGTCGGTACCGAACACAAAACCGGACCCTACAGTAGCCGTAGTTACGCCGACTGATGCAGATATGCCCGTACTGACGGCGGCGGATGGCAACAGTGAGCCGGTCAAGGTGGGTGATTTTTTTCTATCGTAATTCGATAAATTTGGGACTAACTCAAATGACAAAATTATTAATCAAGTCAAAAAATTTCAACGAAGACTTAAATGATGCACTAGCGGACGAGAAGTGGTGGGAAAAGTGGAATTCTCCCCTCTTTGGCATTTAAAAAAAGTAGAGCTTGTTTTCTAAGGTGTAGGTAAAATGTCCTTAAAACTGCGAATTCCCCCCTTTTTGACGGAATTCCCCTCCCTTTGGAGGATTAGCTCGTCCGCCAGTGAGTTGATGTGATGAGAAATCGGACTTTTTGGACGTAAGTCGTAATCAAATGCCGCCGCTCATAAATTGCTCTCATTGGCGGACGAGAAGGAAAGAAAAAAGTGAAATTCCCCGCTCTTTAACGAATTGAAAAAGTGCAATTTGTTCTCTAATAAGGTGTAAGTAAAAGTGCCCACTTTGAAAAAATTCCACTGCCTTTCGAGGTTCAGCTCGTCCGCCAGCGGTTGCGCTGTATGAATCCATCTATATAGGGTTCTTTTTTGTTCATGTGTTTGATGCACTAGCAGACGAGAAGGGGTGGGAAAAGTGGAATTCCCCCCTCTTTGGCGGTTTCAAAAAGTGAAATTTGTTCCCTAAGGTGTAGGTAAAATGGCCTTCTTCCTGCTGATTCCCCCTCTTTAACGAAATTTCCCTCCCTTTAGAGGATAAGCTCGTCCGCCAGTGGTTTGATGAAAACGAGTAATCAATTGTTGATAACTTTCTTATTGTTTTCATCCACTTTACAGCCGGAAGTTAGCCACGCTGCACCACCACCTACAGCTGACCTACAAGTAAGTTACTTACAGTAGGTGTGACCAAGCCTGATCTTGATGTCCTTACTTTACGTGCTAGTAAAGATTCTTTGAAAATGTTCTGTTAATGACAGCGTGTTAAAAAAATCCGTTTTTTTACTGGATGAAAACTGAAACAGTTTCAATGTTGTTTTTTAATAGAGTAACGCATCATTGGCGGACAAGTAAAACCATCAAAGGGAGGGGAATTTTCTCAAAGAGGGGGGAATATACAGTTTTCATGCCATTTTACCTACACCTTAGGGAACAAATTCTACTTCTTGAAAAGGCCAAAGAGTGGGGAATTCCACTTTTCCCTTCCCTTCTCGTCCGCTAGTAATTACATTACAACAACAATCATTCATCGATTTCAGTCGCCAATCGCCGGTGACAAGTCGCCGAAAGCGCTCATGATCGACCTCAATTCGGGTGGGGCCGCCGCCGTGGCGACTGAAGTCGCCGAAAATACGCCGAAATCGTCGACAGAAAAGTCGGCGACTTCGGTGAGGAAAAAGTCGGCCGATTCAGATAGTGATGATGCGGAGTACGAAGTGTTCGATTGGGCCGCCTATGCCGGCGATGAAGTGATGGCCCCCGAGGAGTGCTTCTTTCAGGTATGCTTACTATACATCCAGCCAGGGTTGGGAATAAGGGGTAGGCGTTTACCCCCCCCCCCCCCCGCTTAGGTTGAGGTGGGTAGAAATCAAGTCAGTCAAGTCCAGTCATTTTATTCCGTAACTTCATATGTTCCGTGAAGTAAAAATAAAGAAATTAGACGAAATGAGAGGGCACACAAAAATGGCTATCAACTTAACCGTATCGTAAAACTCGTATTTTGTTTCTCTAATAATAACTTAAACGAGCAATTTTAAATATAACTTGAGAGAGATAAAAGTAAAAATAAGAAAACCAGTAAGACATCACCTGAAATCCCAATTTTGCCACTCCCCCATGCCATCGCTCGATGTAAAACTTTGAGCCTAACCCAACAATATGTATTATTTTCAGAGTCCCGATATCCCGATCAACTTATTTGAAGAGGACATGTTGCTAGAGATGCCCGATAAACGAGGACCTTCTGATGGTCTGTCATTGGCTCAGGTGGTCGCTGTATATGGACCGTGGATTCGGGTTTGTTGTTGTTTTTGTTGTTGATATTGTTGTTGATTGTGTTGTTGTTGTTGTTGTTGTTGTTGTTGTTGTTGTTGTTGTTGTTGTTGTTGTTGTTGCTTATGCTGTTGTTATAGTTGTTGTTGTTGTTGTTGTTGTTGTTGTTGTTGGTGATGTTGTTGATGATGTTGTTGTTGTTGTTGTTGTTGTTATTGTTGTTGCTATTGTTGTTGTAATTGGGGCATTTCTATATGTTGTTGTTTTTTTGTTGTTGATGTTGTTGTTGTTTTTGGCCAGATATGTTGTCTTACGTTTCGCTGTCACTGTTCATCACCTATATTTGGATTTCAGGTGCGTTTCTGCGGCAATGATTCGCTGAACGATGAATGGATCATGTGCGATGATACGTCGTTGCATCCGATAGGATACGCCGAGTCTCGGGTTGGTGGTTGTGGTGGATAACTAGCGGGCGAGAAGGGGAGGTAAAACAGAATTCCCTCTCTTTGAAATTTTTTAAATGGAATTTGTTCTCTAAGGTGTAGTTTAAATAACCAAATGTTAGCCAATTCTACCCTCTTTGGCGATATTCCCCTCCCTTTGGTGGATATATTTTCTGTTAGGTTGAAAACTATCAAGAAAAAGTGAAAAAACGTAACTATTTACGATTTCTGTACAAAAATTTACCATTTTCTTAGGAAAACAGTTATAAATTTCCAGGAATGTAATTTTTTTCATGCTTGGAATGGGTCTGCGGTTATAACCCAATGAGAGCTATAATTCTGGTTTACAGCATATTTTTTTACTATCAAATTTTGACCAATAGTTTCATTTTCATGTTGGTGTAATATTGCACCGCACCGCACTCAACAATCCGATTATAAATACGATTTTATTATTGAACAAACATATGAATGAACTAGTCAAAACCTGCTGATTAGAAAAATAACTAGTTTACTAATCAAAAAATGAAACATGCTGACTGAAAAACTAGTTATTTAACTAATTCTAATAACTGACAAAATAACTAGTTTTTCTGTTTTCGACGCAGAATTCTGACCTGATGCCGCCGCTTGGCTATCAGGGAAACCCGGCGAGATACCATCTGTTCCTCACGGAAACACTGTCCAAAGAGGACGCTGTACGAGCCGGGCCCGAATGCTTCAAACCGGTTAGTGTTTTTTATAATTATCTTATGAAAATATTTTATAAAAAAATTGGTACTGTTTTTTGGAAAGTCAAGAAACTACTGTAGTGGTCAGCAGAACGAAGGTTCAACCAAAATTACGGCCATTGGAGAAACTGCAATCAACGTGTTAAATTCTTTTAAATTGTCACAGTTTTAGTAAGTATTTTGAGCTACTCGATTTTCTAACAATCTTCATCCAATACTGTCGGAAAGGCTCAGAATTGATAAAGAATAAATAGAAAAGAAATTCATTGTTTCTCAAACATTCTTCAAATTCAATTAAAATTTATTCAATTGTTATGCCATAATAGCAAAGTACGATACCAAGTCACAATAGTGAAATAACGGTCATCCGATTTACAATGGCAATCACTGATTATCAACAACGTTCTTGAATGCGCTGTATCAACCCGGGGCTCGAACCAGAAACGTTGGCGAGCGAAGCCGGCGCCTTAACCACTTGACGAGGGAAGCGACAAAATCTTCAAACATTCTTCTTTCAGATCGACAAGGAGCGCAAACCGAAACGTAATAAATTCGTGGTCGGCCACAAGTTGGAGGCAGTGGATCTTCGCGATTTCACTGGCCAGGTCGCGCCGGCTACCGTACTGGAGGTGGACAGAAATCAGGTTAATCTAATTTATATAAATTATAATAATAACTGTTCCGTTAATATTATTATAGGGTTATATTGTGATCATTTATTTTATTGGTATGCTTGCGAGATACAGAAGACCCACGGCCAGAGTATGGAGCTTATGTTTTTTGCTGAACCTGAGCAGGGAGAATAAAATTGGTTGAATTAATTGTTCGCACGAATTTTTCGAAAAATTAAGATTTTTGTTTTCTTGTAAATTTACGTTTTAAAGTTTCAAAAGTTAAGTTTTTTGTCAGATCCATGACCAAATAGTCGACTATTGCTGATCACGAACTTACTGTATGTAGCCCGATTGACTATTTACACCACTAGCAGTACAATTTTCTCTAGTTTTGGAAGTTAGAAGTAGAAATTAGAAGTTAGAATTTGAAATATTTTACGTAAGTATCTGCAGATCACGATCGGTTTTGACGGTTTCACGTCCGGTTACAACCGCAAGTTTGCCTACCATGAACGATGTCTTTTTCCGTGCGGCTGGGCGGCGAAGACCAAGAAAGTGGTGGTCGCCAAACCGCCGAAATCCAAGAAACGACGTTAGTTTTACACAGCTTCATGAGATTCAAGTGAAAAAATGACACGTTAACGTTAACATGATGATTGCATGTGAATCATAAAAACATTTGATTTCTCATCAATAGTTATAGTTTCATGTAATAAAATGCGATAAAAAGCATGAATAATTGCAGCAGCACCAGTCAACAAGAAGACACCAGTGTCTTCACGTACATCCACACCCGATACAACGACTGGTTCAGCCAAGGTGGTGAAACGATTCGCCAAGGACAAACAGTCAACACCTGGTTGGTTGAACTTGAAGTAAAACTGAAAATACCTTCTATGGTTTAAGTTATAACTTTCAGTATCTAAGTCAATCAATATCAATATCAATCAATCAATATCAATCAATATCAATATCAATCAATATCAATATCAATCAATCAATATCAATATCAAATCAATATCAATATCAATCAATATCAATCAATCAATATCAATATCAATATCAAAATCTGACAAGAATCCCTAACCAAGCTATATTTCAGTGAACAAACGACCGCCCAAGTCTACACCGGTGAGCAGCTCTTCAGTCATCAACACCCCAAACACACAGCAACAGCAGGGGGCATCATCCAGTATTAATAACAGTGAAACATCACCTCTTAACACATCTGATCATTCATCGCCATCAGCGGCCGCGCAGATCATACGACCGCCGTCCGGTTGGTGTTGTTGTTGTTGTTAGTGTTGTTGTTATTGTGTTGTTGTGAGTATTGTTGTGGTTGTTGTTGTGGTGGTTTTTTGTTGTTGCTTCAGTTGTTATTGTTGTTGCCGTTGCGGCGTTTCCTGCATCCAGTATGCTCTTAAATCAGACGGATCTTGTTGTTCATGAATGTGACTTGCGAGTGAAAGAGTGAGTGAGTGAAAAACTAAGTGAATGATTGAGTGACAGGCGTGGTAATGAAATGAATGAGTGAAGTGAATCACTCAGTTAGGAAGTGATTGAATGAATCTGAATGAGTGAGTTTTCGGGGTCGTGAGTTTGTGAATGTTAGTAAGCATATGAGTGAGTGAGGGTATGATTGATTTAGTGAGTGAGTGAACTTGAGTGAATCAATCTGTTAGTGAGTCAGTCTGCGAGGTTGTGCGTTTGTGAATGAGTTAGTAAGCATATGAGTGAGTGAGTAAAATTAAGTAAATCAAACTATTAAGGTGGTTCCTAAAAAATGTGAAGAATTTTCGAGAAAAAACACTTCAGGTGGTTCCGACGAGATCAGAGCCAAGGCCCGTAAGTCGTTGCCCTCATCATCCGTGGATCGGCCACCAAAATCCTCGTTAATTTCCGACACCACGAGCCCGACCAGTGGCACCAGTCGATCCGTGTCGGCGGCATCCGGCAGTAAACCGGTCACACAAAGTCAGTCTCTGTCAGTCAATTGGTCAGTCAGTCAGTCAGTCAGTCATAGTCAGTCAGTCATAGTCAGTCAATCAGTCAGTCAGTCATAGTCTATCAGTTAATTGGTCAGTCGGTCGAATCAGACGGCATCTCCGAGTCAGTCAGTCTGGTGAATGAATGAGCAAATGAATGTAAGGTTTATTCTTTGGTGTGTCCAGTCAGTTTTGCCAGTTCACTCGTAGCACTGGCGGAACAGCTAATCTCCCAAACTTCAAAGGCAGGGGAATATTCCCAAAAAGGGAGAACGGCTGAGAACAGATTTAACTTTTTGAAACCGCCAAAGAGTGGGGAATTCCACTTTGCTCTCCCCTTCTCGTCCCGCTAGTGTTGACCCGTGGTCAGTCACAAAATTAGACAACCAACCAGCACTAACGGACGAGAAGGGGTGGGAAAAGTGGAATTCCCACCTCTTTGGCGTTTTTGAAAAGTATTGTTCCTTAAGGTGTTGGTAAAATGGTCTGAAAACTGCCAATTCCCCCTTTTTGACGAAATTCCCCTCCCTTTGGAGAATTAGCTCGTCCGCCAGTGAGCCAGTGTACCAGTACCGCGGGCTAGTGAGCTAGTGAATCTTGGTGTAAAAGGTGTGTGAAAAGAAGTGTTATTGAGTCAGATCAGTTTATAAGGCAATCAGTGAATATGGGTGGGTGACTGAAAAGTTCAGTGATGTTGTAAATTCTAAACAAATAAAGTAAGTAAATCTATTCATATTTTAGTTACGGCCTACGTGCATCGTCGCTGCCGTTGTGGCCAATACCTCGATCCGGACAAACTCATGGATAAGGTGAGTGTCTTTTATCAGTCATTGTCCAACTCCAATTTATGTTTTTTTTTCTTCGGGGAAGTTCATGAATTGGCAAGACAGAAGTGGTTTTTTACAAAGTGAGTCAAACGCTCTAAAATGTTTCTGTCAAACCGTAATAAAACAATAAATATAGGTCAACGTAGCATGAAGCAACAAAGTGAATCAAATAAAACTAAATCGAATCCCTGTTTCTTATCTCCACTGCATATATTAATTTTTTTTGTTCCGTTTCTCATTCTTTTTGTGTTTCCAGATCTCACCGGCCCTGATCGGCCCATGCGGACCATCGGAGTGCGTGGCCAAGGTGCTGACGCAGCTGATGAACTGCATGGTAGCGGGCAAGAAGCACACCGAGTTATTGGCCAAGTTGGCGCCGAATTGGGGCTCCATCACCAGCAGTTGTTGGTTTACTTTTACATTATAGTCGATTCGTTTATTCTTGTTCAGTTTCGTGCCAGGGGAGTTCACGCTTTTTTCAACTAACTAACCGTAACGCTGCTCAACTCACTTCTTCAAATCATTCACTCGCTCCCTTGCTCACTCACTTATTCGCTCTTTCACTGACATAAGCACGAACTCATTCTCTGACTATCTGGCATACTCACACCCTCAATCAATCAGTCAATCACTGACACGCTCAGAAGTCACAAACTCGCACACTCATAAACTTGCTTACTCACTCACTCAGTCTGACTTATTCACTCACTTGGTGACGGAGAGTGAATGAAGTGGGTGAGTGTGAGCTTCTCAAACGTTTTTGTAATAAGAATTTGAAGAGAATTCTGAAGTAAGGTCCAGTTTACCTGACCTTAATATTTGCAGTGCACGTGGCCTGGCCGTGTTATCGGGTAACCCGCATCCATACGGTCACGGATCGCGCATCGGCCGAACGGTTCATGGCACAACTACTTAGCACGATCGATGCCTGTCAAAATCTGGTCATGATCAACACGAAACAACACTGCACTCAGTGCTCGCCGGGTGCGCTTAACAGGTTAGAACGGATGAAAAAATTATTTTCTCTGTTTTTTTTTTCACCCTAAATCATGCCGCGACTCGACTAGTTTGTCACGTAATGACTAGTTTATGTAATGATTAAGTTTGACTAGTAATCAGGGATGTGCATTTTAACTTAGTTTTTTCTTACACCCCAACTTTTTAAACGTTTTTTTTAGAATCAGAAAGTCATAAATAGAAAAAATAGTTCTGCTGTCAGATTGCATTGTGTTGACTCGCATAAAATATGCCTTACGAAGTACGAATTACAAATTCCACTGTATCAACGAAGAAATATAGTTATAAAATAGAAAGTTAAGGAAATAAAAAAAAGTGTTTAGAATACTCTTTAGAAAACGCAAACCGTAAAATCGGGTACTATAAAATAAAATAAAAATAAGAAATTTTATGAAAAAAATGTAATTTTATAAAAAAAATTGATTATTTTCTAGAAAACGCAAACCGGCCCCAACGGGTGCGTCGGGTACTATAAAAAGAAAAATATGAAAATTGATTTTTGACAATTTTATGATAAACAAAGTATATTTTAAAAAAATTTAGAAAACGGAAACCGGCACCAAGGTACTATGAAAAATAAGAAAATTGGTTTAAAACAAATTTTAGATTGAAAAACTTTCTTTAGAATATTTTCCAGAAAACGCAAACCGGCACCAACGGGTGCGTCGGGTACGTCAGGGGATGCGTCGGGTAGCAGCGGCCATAAACAGGCCAAACGTCAGTCATCCGGTGGTGGTCCGTCACATTCGAATCGACTGACTGTAAATGATGAAACGAGTGACGATGATAATAATAGTGACTGGGATCGGGGTTGGTTATGATTTATGAATATAGTCCGACTCTCTTTTTGTAGTCAGTTACTGTTTTTAATTAAAAAAATTGTGCTAACTATGCTATCAAATTGTGGTTTCTGCAGTTGCTGTTGTTGTTTTTGCTTTTGGTTGTTGTTGTTTTTGATGTTGTTGCTGATGTTGGTTTTGTTGTTGTTGTTGTTAATACTGATGTTGTTGTTGTAGTTGTTGCTGTTGTTGTTTTTGTTTTTGTGGTTGTTGTTGCTGTTATTGTTGTTGTTGTTGTTGTTGTTGTTGTTGTTGTTGTTGTTGATTATATCATCTGCTTTGCAGAAGAACGTTCGTCATCGGCCCAGCGCAACACCGTACTTTCCTGGTCGGTGGCCGATGTCGTCAACCAGCTACGATCGCTCAACGATCCCTCCATCTGTGCCGCCTTCAATACTTGTGTTAGTCGGACATGTTTTCAATACTTGTGTTAGTCGGACATGTTTTCAATACTTGTGTTTAGTCGGACATGTTTTCAATACTTTTGTTAGTCGGACACGTTTTCAATACTTGTGTTAGTCGGACATGTTTTCAATACTTGTGTTTAGTCGGACATGTTTTCAATACTTGTGTTTAGTCGGACATGTTTTCAATACTTGTGTTTAGTCGGACACGTTTTCAATACTTGTGTTAGTCGGACATGTTTTCAATACTTGTGTTTAGTCGGACATGTTTGCAATACTTGTGTTTAGTCGGACATGTTTTCAATACTTGTGTTAGTCGGACATGTTTTCAATACTTGTGTTAGTCGGACATGTTTTCAATACTTGTGTTTAGTCGGACATGTTTTCAATACTTGTGTTTAGTCGGACATGTTTTCAATATTTGTGTTAGTCGGACATGTTTTCAATACTTGTGTTTAGTCGGACATGTTTTCAATACTTGTGTTAGTCGGACATGTTTTCAATACTTGTGTTAGTCGGACATGTTTTCAATACTTGTGTTAGTCGGACATGTTTTCAATACTTGTGTTAGTCGGACATGTTTTCAATACTTGTGTTAGTCGGACATGTTTTCAATACTTGTGTTTAGTCGGACATGTTTTCAATACTTGTGTTTAGTCGGACATGTTTTCAATACTTTTGTTAGTCAGACATGTTTTCAATACTTGTGTTAGTCGGACATGTTTCCCACTATTTAGTCAGACATCAGAGTTTGAAAAATGACAAAAAAATATATTTTTTTCCTCCTTTATGGTTGCAATCGGGTTTGAATCTAAATTGGCCGAAATTTGGTGGTCCTAAAAGAGCTGGTAAAAACGAGAATTTTCTTTCATTACGTTCGATATTTAGTCAGACATGTTTCACATTATTCAGTCAGATATGTTACTATCATCTAGTTAGACATGTTCCCTTCACCTAGTCATACACGTCTTACATTGTTTAATCAGACATGAATGTTTTCCATTATTCAGTCAGACATGTTTTGTTCCCAATTATTCAGTCAGACATGTTTCTCATAATTTCGTCAGACATGTTTTGTTTCCTAATATTTAGTCAGATCAGACCCGTTTTTTTATTTTAGTCAGTCATGTTTCTTACTGATCAGGCAGACATATTGTCAATACTTGGTCAGACATGAAAATTTTCCATTATTTATCCAGACATGTTTCTCGTAATTTCGTCGGACATGTTTTGTTTCCCATTATTTAGTCTGATATGTCCTGTATCCCATTATTTAGTCGGACATGTTTCCCATTATTCAGTCGGACATGTCTCCCATTGCAGGCCATAGACGGCAAGGCGCTGTTCCTCCTCAACACGGACCTGATCATCAAGCACATGCAGCTGCCACTGGGACCTGCGCTCAAGGTCACTGAATGGATCGAGTCCTTGAAACAATCACCCGGTACCAGTAAATGAAGTCAATCACTTGGTACCAGTGAACAAACGCTCTTTTGCTGTATCTAGTCTGTCCAGGGTTTCTTGTTATTCAAACTTAGTATTGTAAGTTAGTAATGTTTCATTACAATTACAATTAATGTGAATTCAATTTGCGCGCCCGGAACCGGAAACGTGCTGGAGTAACGGAAAACCCTGGATCGACTATGTTGAGTTTGCAGAAATGTAGTGACAGTGAAATTCCTAGACTCACTCAATTCCTAGTTGTCATTGTCAATAAGTTCCCAAGGTTTCCCATTGCGTGACGAGTTTTTGACACTCGAATGGTGATAAAAAAATTATTGTGCACCAACGTTGTTTCATTTGTTCAATTTATCATGCTTTTCATTTATTTCTGGGATTTTCGTCGATAAATTTCTATTCCCACTACCGGTCTGTTTTTGTTCTTGTTTTTTTTGTATTGACTTATACTTACTGAGCTCAGAGTTTCTAATTGTTGACTTGTTCAAAAAAGTTTATTTTTGTACCTTTGCTTGAAAAATGCTGTTATTGATGTACTAAATATGAGTATTCCCCTTGCTGCTGTTGCTGATGATCTAATATATCGTAGTTTAATGGCTGTTGTTGAAAGATTATACAGGGTGGTCCAAAAAAAATGCCAACACTTTGGTGCGGAATATCTTGTGACACAGACGTCCGATTGATATGAAATTTTCAGGGCTTAACATCAACATATTATCTTAAATAATTATATAATATCAGAGAGATCAGCCAATCACAGCGGCCGTCACGCCTCATGGCGTGGAAAACTGCGCATGGAGGAAAAACCGAGGTCTACATCACTTGTTGCATGTACTATTATTTTCACTTGTCAGGGTAAATATCAACCTTAGTTGGTTGAGCAAGTAAAGTTTCGATGGATGTCAGCGTTTGTTCTAAAGCATTTTTGATTCTGAACCTTGCTTTTTTTCGTATATAAATTTATTTGTTCATAAAATTTTTTGATAAGGCAATAAAACGACTTTTTTGGCTTGACAGAAGAATTTTACATTGTTGAGCGAAAAAATTTAAAATACCACTTCAAATTTATTAAAATTTAAGGTAAGACATAGAAATATGTTTATTTCAATTAATTAAGCTACCTGTCAATTCATGTTTCATTCAAAACGTCTATAAAATGCTTTGTGTCAGCACGCGTACATACCTCGGTTTTCCCTCCACACGCAGTTTTCCACGCAATCAGGCGTGATGGCCGCTGTGATTGACTGATTTCTCTGATATTATACAGTTCGCTAAGTAAATATGTTGGTGTCAATCCCTGAAAAGCGCAATGAAATTGGTGGTATGTGTCTAAAGATATTCACCGCCAAAGTGTTGGCATTTTTTTTGGACCACCCTGTAGTTTTTTATTCTGTTTTGTGAGTGTTATTTCATTGATTCAGTGAAATTGCATTATGATATATAGCTATTTTTCTTGTTGTTTCGTGAATATATATAGTCGGTTGTGCACTGTGCTTTATTTCAAATTAGTTTGCGTAATGTTGTTGTAATAGACGACTTAGTATACAAATATAGCTAGGTGATAGTTTTGCTAGCTGATCAGAAGGTCATGGGTTCGAATCCTATTAGGAACTTGAAATTTTTCACTTTCTTGGTTGGACTGGAATTCGTCTATTAAATTATTGTCAGAAATTACGAGTTCTATCTGACGTTATATTTTGATCCACAAACTGTGGTCCACCACAGGTACTTCATAAAAAACAGAAGGCGATAAAAAAATTGCCGTAGGAAAAGTTTACAAAAAATTAAACTGACAAGAAATTATGACAAAGTTATATTGAAATAGATGACTGACTAGATATAAAGATTAAAAAATGAATATTTGTTGCCCCCCCCCCCCCATATTGAAAGCGAGTATCTCATGTAATGTCCGGTTTGCTTTGCTTATCCCTTACATGGTATTGTATTTTCATAAATATAACTTCTTATTTGAACAGCGTTGAGTTTGAGTGCGCGCCTTTTTTTAGTAGTTTATAAGACTGAGCTGAAATCGATTGTCACTTTTTTATCAAGAAAGTATTACCATTAGTGGACGAGAAGGCGAGGGAAAAGTGGAATTCCCCCCTCTTTGGCGAGTTTAAAAAGGGCAGTTTGTTTCCTAAGATGTAGGTGAAAGAAAGCACTGGCGGGCGAGCCAAACCTCCAAAGGGAGGGAATTTATTCAAAGAGGGGGGAATCAGCGGGAAGAAGGTCATTTTACCTACACCTT
>OZ038445.1:2652664-2675164 GCA_964036265.1 Daptonema setosum
CAAGCTTAAAAGTTAAGCCGCGGCTTCTGGGTTTTAAGCCGCAGCTTTTTCAAATTTCAATAGTTAAGGGTTTTAATTTTAAGCCGCAGCTTAATTTTTAAGCCGCGGCTTAATCTGGCCCTATACTTTAACACTAGGTCCGGCTTTAAGCCGCGGCTTAAACTTTAAGACCTCGGATAGATACGTGAACGGGGCCATTATCGACTATACTGCAAAATTACTGAAATATGATTCTGTCCAATAATACACGTTTATATAATATATGCACGATATACAATATATATCACGTTTACCTCTGTTATGGCTCTATATTGATTCAACCCCTATATTGATAGGCGCGGTTCAGGTCGTTCTCCACGTGCTCAATGTCGGTGTGTAGCGTGCACAGTTGAAATAGAATGGAGTAAATATGGATATAGTGCATTTCACAATCACATGTATACAAAAAATTAAACTGATAAAAAACCTGATGAGCTAAATCTGATATATTATTGGACAGAATCATAATTCAGTATTTTTGTAGTAAAAATATTTGTTTTCTGATGATCCACACGGAACTAATTTTTGATGGCAAAACCTAATGTTTCGTTAATGATGGCACAGGGATTACGGTAGTTGAAAAATAATTGTTGTTTGGGATTTCGGTAGTTGAAAAAAGTCGAAAGTGCATTGGCTAGTTAGGCAGGTTTTGTAGAGAAAATTCTCAGCTTCAACCTGAGGTGTTTGGTTTTTCGATCTTTTCGGAAGTACATGAGAAAATCGGTCTTAAAGTTTTGCCTAATTTGTATAGGGAAATTAGGGTGCACCATTTAGTGATGCGAATTTTGGCCTGTTTACGTGGTTTTAACATGAAGCAAGGATATTTTTGAGTTCACGGGAGTCAAGTGAGTCGCTTTGCATCCAAATCTAATTTTTTTCAAAATTTCATTTTGCCCCAATTTTCATGATGTTTTGGTCGTCGCTTACGTGCATCGCATCTTAAAAATGGATAACGTACAAAAAATGTCCATAAATCAATGCATATGTGAGTAACCAGCCCATAATTTTTTTGATAACAAGAATTCCTGACTAAACCATATGCAATGAATTAAGCGCAATTTTTGTGTGTTACCCAAATATAATGTGAAAAAGATTTTATTTCTCGAAAATTTTAAAGCGGGCCAAGAAGAGATTTGAATTCAATTCGCGCGCCAAAAAGTTTTTGGCTAATAAGAAACCCTTGATAGGCTATAACAAGGAACCCTGGTCAAGTTACAGGCAGAGTTGGTCCATATTCTACCTTCGCTATTCAAAACCAATGAGCTATCCTAGTCCTATAAAACCATCTATCCTTATTTATGTTACTCATTTGACCTACTTATTCTCTTTGCTTATCGTCGCTTTTTTGTAGAATATTATCTCACGCTTATCTGTATATTAAGGCGTTAGTATACTAGGGCGTTTCAAACGTAAATTCATCAAGATCAAACCGAGTTCAAATTTGTCATTTTTATAGTAGTTCTGTTTTCGCTGAATCTGCTTTTTAACTACATGCTTATTTTTTGTGGGCAAGTTTTGCCAAACTAACAGTTTTTTTATTGAGTGTTTGTACATTTTAGTTAGTATATTTATGTTTGATACTGAATCTCATAGGTAACCAGTCAGCTAAAAGTGAATATGAAATAAACCCAATCTATTATGCCAAGTCTTCACATTTTTATGTATTTTACGTTGTATAATCCCGTCTCCCTTTATTCTTTATAGCTTGGACAAGATATCTTGTTGCTAAAGTTCTTTTCCATTCTAATCTTACATTAATTTATAAAAAATATATAATAAATGCATAATTTAAAAAAATTACCCGTGCCGAAACAAGATTTGCAAAAATATTTTTTTTTAAACAAGATACTCTGCTGATTGAGCTATAGTCTATCCAGGGTTTCTTGTTACTCAAAACTTTTTAGCGCGTAGTTTGAATTCAAATCTGTTTTGGCGCGCTTTCAAAAAAATTCGAGGAATAAATTATTTTTCACACAGCATTTCGATATACGAAATTTTTACCCAATTTATTGCGTGCGTGGTGACTGGTGAGGAACCGGACCACAAAATTTATGTTTGATAACAAGAAACCCTGACCAAGCTATATACGAAAATTCATGTTGAAAATATGCGGTAATTGCCGGGTTGGCGTTTGACAACTTTTTGCGCAGCCTTGTTTGTTCAGTAATTGTCAAGATACATATAAGAGGAAAGAACCTTAAGTGTAGTGTCTATACTTCAGTTCTCAAACGTTTTCTTTGGCGTTTTTATTTTATTATATCACACACATGATAAGTGCTTGTAAACTTCATAAGATCTTATTATATTTATTTCAGTGATCAAAATCGAAATTTCTATTCAGTTTCTTATTATAAGTTTTGAGTGCTCATTTGGACATGAAACTGAGAAAAAGTACACATTTCTATCAACGCAACGTAATATTGATTATACATAATAACCATGGCGAGCATTGAGAATTGAAGAAAACATACTTTAATTGCGCAACGTTACCATATATTTTTTATATATGAGCCCCAGTCTGTAAGAATCGACAGGTCCGGGAAGCATATTCCCAGAAACTACAAAAAAAATTGTCACCAGTAAAACTTTTCCCTGAATGAATGGATGGTTTCGAACAAGTGAACAAAAAAAAAATTTTTCTCGAAAAATATTAAAAAAAATTAATTTCCTTGTTTGAATTTTTATTGTCATAAAATTAAGCTTGCTTTGCTAATTTTTTTCATGTATTTTTCATGGAAATACGTTGATTATTGAATGGTTAAAATAACGTTCAAAGTTGGAATTAAATTTAAAAAAATAATTTCAACTTTTCGATAATCAACGTATTTCCATGAAAAATCTTACCTCTTAGGTGTTTTAACTCTTAGGTTATGGCTAACGGTTCGGCTTGTGGTGACACGAAAAACCACGCTGGACACCTCCGCTTCGCGGTGCTAACGGTCCAAGGCGGGGGCATAAAACTTAGGTTTCAGTGTAGGCTTAGGCTTAGGCTTAGCCTTTGAAGAAGGGCTCGGGCGCTACGCGCCCAAGCCCTTCTCAAACCCTAAGCCTAATCCTAAGCCTAAACTGAAAACTAACTCTTAGCCTCATACTCGGCGATCTCGCTTAGAAGGAACGATCTGTGATAATTACTAAGCCGAAGCCATACAAACAATGGGAACTTCTTAATGCAAATAAGAGCGCTAAAATAATTAGTTTCTTCATAACAGGCAATCCTATTTTTTCTTTAATTTAAACTTTAACTTAAAAAAAACGTTTTTCAGTCACAAAATTTTTCGTTCACTTGTGCGAAACCATAGTTTTGAGAAAAGTTTTACTGGTGACAATTTTTTTTGTAGTTTCTGGGAATATGCGTCCGGGAAGAAAAAATGTTTTCGTTCAACCATCACCGTTCCCGGTGGAAATAAGTTTCCATAGTAAATCGATATCACTGAACACGAAAATCGTAGTGGTTTTTCTAAAAAAATCGGTTAACAAAAGTTATGTATTGAAACTAGGCTCAGAGCACCTCATGAAAATATCAATTCACCTGCATCCCGTGTTAAGCTTTCTGGAGGGCGGAATTTTCTAGTTTGATGCTCGATATCAAATACAGTTATTTGTTCGAGTCTTACGAATATTCTGTGAAATTTTCAACAAAATTTATCGGCCACAACTTTTTATACATTGGGTTGAGTGTTCTCGATTGAGCCTGCTTTTAGCATTTTTTACTCTTTTTCACATTCATATTGATAGAAAAAGTTATGTTTTGTAATTTGGAGAGAAGGCGAGCGTGAGTTGTGTTTGCAAGGTTCTTATAAACATCTGAATGAAAGGAATCTGTGCCCAAGTTCCATTTGAACAGTTTCCGGGTCCGTTTTCAAACAACGCGCGCGTCAACCAAACGGCCACTTGTTGTTACTTGAAACATCAGTTCGAAAAAATGTAAACAACAATTTTAATCAGTAGCGGACGAGAAAAATAACGATATTAACGGATTTTCGGTGATAAATATATATATTCTGTCTCCAAATCATAGTATAAACAAGAAAAAGCCATTATTTCTGGGTTTTTTTCGGACCACTCTCAACCACGGGAAATAACTTTCTTATTTCATCCGCTCACTGCCGTACTACTGGCTGGTTGGTGCGCGCGTTGTTTGAAAACGGTTCCGGAAACTGTTCAAATGGAACTTGGGCATAGATTCCTTTCATCCAGATGTTTATAAGAACCTTGCAAACACAACTCACGCTCGCCTTTTCTCCAAATTACGAAACATAACTTTTTCTATCAATATGAATGTGAAAAAGAGTAAAAAAAGCTAAAAAGCAGGCTCAATCGAGAACACTCAACCCAATGTATAAAAAGTTGTGGCCGATGAATTTTGTTGAAAATTTTACAGAATATTCGTAAGACTCGAACAAATAACTGTATTTAATATCGGGCATCAAACTAGAAAATTCCGCCCTCCAGAAAGCTTAACACGGGATGCAGGTGAATTGATATTTTCATGAGGTGCTCTGAGCCTAGTTTCAATACATAACTTTTGTTAACCGATTTTTTTAGAAAAACCACTACGATTTTCGTGTTCAGTGATATCGATTTACTATAGAAACTTATTTCCACCGGGAACGGTGATAGTTGAACGAAATTTTTTTTTCTTCCTGGACCTGTCGATTCTTACTGACTGGGGCTCATATAGCTTGATCAGGGTTTCTTGTTACTGGATTCTACTGTAAAACCTCTTAACCAAATCAAACTTTCGCACTATAAATAATTTGTTTAAAAATTAAACCAGACCAAACCATTTCGCATGTGGAAAATTTTGAACAACTTTAAAGTTTGATTGTTTAGGGTGCCTTAATAGTCCGTTGCAACTAAGTAAAGTAAAGTAACAACAGTGTTTCGATAAAGTTGCAACTTTTTTTCCGGAACACTTTTTGATCTCTAAAACGAAAGTTTCAGAACGTCAAAAAGTGTTCCGAAAAAAGTTGCAGCTTTGTTTTGAAACGAGTTCCAACCATACATGTACCTCCCGCCGTCTGCTGGGCGCGTCCTGTTCCCTTGGGGGGCGATGTGGGCGCGCCCAGCAGACGGCGGGAGGTACATGTATGGTTCCAACGGACTATGAAGGCACCCTTACCTTACGTTTGGTAAATTGTGATTTGAATTTGTGTAACAAGAATTTGTGAGCCAGCTATGTATATTCTAAAACACAGTTTCTATACAAAAGCATGTGGTTATTCGTATATATATATTTTATCGTACGTATATACATGTGTTAAATGTGGCGTGTATTTGTATATCAGGCCAATGAACAAATCAATACAGTACTGCACTTTTCTACATGTGGTTGGAGTTTTTCGCGTTGTTTATGTATTCACCGGGTTGACAGTACAGCTGTTCACCGAAAATATCTTTTCCACTTTTGGCTATTCAGTGTTTGCGCACTCAAAGAATGAGATGAGTATGAAACCGGAGTGCGTTATGCAGATTGGAAACCGTATTTTATGAGCTGTGGATCGAGGTTTTTCTACATGTGGTTGGAGTTTTTCTCGCTGTTTATGTATTCACCGGGTTGACAGTACAGCTGTTTTACCGAAAATATCTTTTCCACTTTTGGCTATTCAGTGTTTGCGCACTCAAAGAATGAGATGAGTATGAAACCGAAGTGCGTTATGCAAAATGGCAACCGTATTTTATGAACTTGTTTATGTAGTCACCGGGTTGACAGTACAGCTGTTTTACCGAAATTATCTTTTCCGCTTTTGGCGATTCAGTGTTTGCGCACTCAAAGGATGAGATGAGTATGAAACCGAAGTGCGTTATGCAGATTGGAAACCGTATTTTATGAACTTTGGATCAAGGTTTTTCTACATGTGGTTGGAGTTTTTCTCGCTGTTTATGTATTCACCGGGTTGACAGTACAGCTGTTTTACCGAAAATATCTTTTCCACTTTTGGCTATTCAGTGTTTGCGCACTCAAAGAATGAGATGAGTATGAAACCGAAGTGCGTTATGCAAAATGGCAACCGTATTTTATGAACTTGTTTATGTAGTCACCGGGTTGACAGTACAGCTGTTTTACCGAAATTATCTTTTCCGCTTTTGGCGATTCAGTGTTTGCGCACTCAAAGGATGAGATGAGTATGAAACCGAAGTGCGTTATGCAGATTGGAAACCGTATTTTATGAACTTTGGATCAAGGTTTTTCTACATGTGGTTGGAGTTTTTCTCGCTGTTTATGTATTCACCGGGTTGACAGTACAGCTGTTTTACCGAAATTATCTTTTCCACTTTTGGCTATTCAGTGTTTGCGCACTCAAAGGATGACATGAGTATGAAACCGTAGTGCGTTATGCAGAATGGCAACCGTATTTTATGACCTTTGGATCCGGGTTTGGTGTTATTTTTGTGATATAATAATCACGTTCACAAAACTACTGACGAAAAACATTTTAATATCAGCATGCAAATTGTGAGTTTTCAGCTCAAAAGTTTCTCGATTGGCCCATGATTTTCCAATCTTCTTTCACTGATTTCAGTGCAACTGCAGCTCAAGTAGTGATTAACAAATGAGATTATAAAACTTTATACTTGTTGTTTTTTTTCAGCAAAACAAAAAAAACCCAACATTTATCACATCATATAATTATATAAATGGACGCTGCATCTTCGGTACCAGATACAAAACCGGACCCTACAGTAGCCGTAGTTACGCCGACTGATGCAGATATGCCCGTGCTTACGGCGGCGGACGGCAGCAGTGAGCTGGTTAAGGTGGGTAATTTTTTCTATCATAATTCGATAAATGAGGGCAACATAATCATAATTCAACGCAATTGATCATATTAAGACTCAAGTTATTCATGAAAGAACTGGTTGATGCGAAATCTGTTATGTCTTACGTTAGATTGCTGATACCCGAATAATACTTTTCACTATGAAAGGATAAATGTACCTTTCGAAAAACATCATTTCAAGCAGTTTTTGGTTCTGTAGAGAAAGTTTGACAAAAAAATGAAACGACGAATAAAAACAATTGGCCCAATTTTTTATATACACCAATCTAGGGTTCTTGATTCGTATTTGTGCGTGATGAGTAAGAGTAGTTAAATTTTGATAAGGGTACGTTCATAGTTTTCCCTGGACTTTCCCTGGACTTTCCCTAGACTTTCCCTGGAAATTCCCTGGACTTTCCCTGGAAAATTTTTCTATACAAAATTTTCCCTGGAAAGTCCAGGGAAAGTCCAGGGAATTTCCAGGGAAAGTCCAGGGAAAGTCTAGGGAAAGTCCAGGGAAAACTATGAACGTACCCTAACATGATACGTTGACCAAGATATACCGAACCAAAACCAATAGCGAATGAGAAGGGGAGGAAAAAGTGGAAGTCCCCCCTCTTTGGGAGTTTCAAAAAGTAGAGTTTGTTCCTTTCTTTGGTGTATGTAAAATGGCCTGAAAACTGCCGATTCTCAGTGAAATTCCCCTCCCTTTGGATGATTAGCTTGCCTGCCAGTGTGCCGAACGAGTGCTTGCTTTCTAACTGTTTTCATCCACTTTACAGCCGGAAGTCAGCCACTCCGCACCACCACCTACAGCCGACGTACAAGTAAGTTACTTATGTACACTAGCGAACCAGAACGGGTGGGAAAAAAGGTAATTTCCTCCTAAGTAGAATTTGTTCCTTAAGGTGTAGATAAGTAAAATGACTTTTTTTCTTGCCAATTCTCCTCATTTTGGAAAAATTCCCCTCCCTTTGAAGGTTTGGCTCGTCCGCCAGGGCTTATGTACTGGACTACCTGGGATTCAAGTGAAAAGTTGTGGTGTTACCTACTCCAACTTTGAATCGTTAGCTTAGCTGCATCAAATGTAAGAGAAGGTGATGCAACACAGCCGACTGTTTCAACTCAACTCAACAGCTGTATGCTATAACATGCAATCATCATGTTAAATGGGTGTTACCCGGGTTGGAGAAGTTAACGTGTCCTTTTTTCTCAAGAAGCTCTACTAAAGTTGCTCCGAAATTGTTTTCTTGATGACAGCGTGGTAAAAGAATCTGATTTTCAAAAAATCGAAAGACACTTAAGTTCAGGGAAGACTATAAACGCACCCTAAAATATTAATGAAGTTCCAACAATCATTCATCGATTTCAGTCGCCAATCGCCGGCGACAAGTCGCCGAAAGCGCTCATGATCGACCTCAATTCGGGTGGGGCCGCCGCCGTGGCGACTGAAGTCGCCGAAAATACGCCGAAATCGTCGACAGAAAAGTCGGCGACTTCGGTGAGGAAAAAGTCGGCCGATTCAGATAGTGATGATGCGGAGTACGAAGTGTTCGATTGGGCCGCCTATGCCGGCGATGAAGTAATGGCACCCGAGGAGTGCTTCTTTCAGGTTTGTTTACTATACCTCCAGCTAGGGTTGGGGTAGTGGTAGGGGTTTACACCTTACATTTAGGTTGAGGTGGGTAGACATCAAGTCCGGTCATTTTATTCCGTGAATTCTTATGTTCCGTGAAGTAAAAAAAACTTAGCCGGCTAACAACTTAACCGTATCGTAGTATGCAGAGAAAGAAAAGAAGAAATAATGATATAATTTAGATTGATAATAACTTGAATGAGCAATTTTAAATAAAATTTGAGAGAGATGAAAGTAAAAATAAGAAAATCAGTAAGACATAACCTGAAATCTCAATTTTGCCACTCCCTCATCGCCTGATATAAAATCTGAGCCTAACCCAACAATATGTATTATTTTCAGAGCCCCGATATCCCGATTAACTTATTTGAAGAGGACATGTTGCTAGAGATGCCCGATAAACGGGGACCTTCTGATGGTCTGTCATTGGCCCAGGTGGTAGCTGTATATGGACCGTGGATTCGGGTTTGTTGTTGTCGATGTTGTTGTTAATGTTGTTGTTGTTGTTAATGTTGTTGTTGTTGTTAATGTTGTTGTTGTTGTTAATGTTGTTGTTTATGCTGTTGTTGTTGTTGTTGATTGTGCTGTTGTTATTGTTGTTGTTGATGATGTTGTTGTCTGTTGTGTTGTTATTGTTGTTGCTATTGTTGTTGTTGTTGTTGTTGTTGTTGTTGTTGACGTTGTTTGTTGTTGTGTTCGGCAAGATTTTTTTGTTCTACGCAGAAAAGTACTTGATGTCCGACATATTTACTTTCCAACAAAACTTTCGCTTCTCTAACTATTCGCTGTCACTGTTCATCACCTATATCTGATATTTCAGGTGCGTTTCTGCGGCAATGATTCGCTGAACGATGAATGGATCATGTGCGATGATACTTCGTTGCATCCGATAGGATACGCCGAATCCAGGGTTGGTGGTTGTGGTGGATAACTAGCGGGCGAGAAGGGGAGGGAAAACAGAATCCCCCCTCTTTGAGATTTTTTAAGTGGAATTTGTTCTCTAAGGTGTAGGTGAAACAACCAAATTTCAGTCAATTTTCCCCTTATTGGCGATATTCCCCTCCTATATGTCCTCCCCCTATATGTTAGGTTGAAAACTATCAAGAAAAATGTGAAAAAAATTAACTGTTTACAACTTCTGTACAAAAAGTTACCGTTTTCTTAGGGAAATATTTATATATTTCCAGGAATGTAAATTTTTTCATGCTTGGAATTGGTCTGCGTTTATAACACAACAAGGGTTATAATTCTTGTTTACTACAGCCTATTTTTTTCCATCAAATTTTGACCAATAGTTTCATTTTCATGTTGGTGTGATATTGCACCGCAGCGCGCTCAACATTCCAATTTTATTTTTGAACGAACCTATTACAAAACGAATTTAAGACACGCTGATTAGAAAACTAGTTTACTAATCAAAACATGCTGATCTAGTAACTAGTTAATTAGCCAACTTTGTATTTAAATAACCGACAAAATAACTAGTTTTTCTGTTTTCGACGCAGAATTCTGACCTGATGCCCCCGCTTGGCTATCAGGGGAATCCGGCCAGATACCATCTGTTCCTCACGGAAACACTGTCCAAAGAGGACGCTGTACGAGCTGGCCCCGAGTGCTTCAAACCGGTTAGTGTTTTAGAGTTATTTTATAAACATATTTTGTTTACAAAAATTTGGCACTTGTTTCTTTGGGAGGTCAAGAAACGTCTGTATTGGTCAGCGCGAAGGTTCAACCAGAATTCGGTCTATTGGAGAGACTTCAATCAACGTGTTGAGTTCTTTGACATTGCCACATATCTGACAATTTTTGTAATTATTTTGGGCTACTTAATTTTTCCACAATCTTCATCCAATACTGTCGGAAAGGCTCAGAATGGATGAATCAATGAAAATAAATTCCTTGTTTCTCAAACCTTCTTCTTTCAGATCGATAAGGAGCGCAAGCCGAAACGTAATAAATTCGTGGTCGGCCATAAATTGGAGGCAGTGGATCTTCGCGATTTCACTGGCCAGGTCGCGCCGGCTACCGTACTGGAGGTGGACAGAAATCAGGTTAATCTAATTTATATAAATTATAATAATAACTGTTCCGTTAATATTATTATAGGGTTATATTATAATCATTTATTGTATTGGTATGCTTGCGAGACACAGAAGACCCACGGCCTGAGTATGGAGCTTATGTTTTTTTGGTGAACATGAGCAGGGAGAATAAAATTGGTTGAATTGATTTTTTTTTGTAAATTTACGTTTTAAAGTTCCAAAAATTACGTTTTTTGTCAGATCCATGACCAAATAGTCGACTATTGCTGATCACGAACTTACGGTATGTAGCCCGATTGACTATTTACACCACTAGCAGTAAAATTTTCTGTAGTTTTGGCGCGAAGTTAGAATTTGAAATATTTTACGTAAGTATCTGCAGATCACGATCGGTTTTGACGGTTTCACGTCCGGTTACAACCGCAAGTTTGCCTACCATGAACGATGTCTTTTTCCGTGCGGCTGGGCGGCGAAGACCAAGAAAGTGGTGGTCGCCAAACCGCCGAAATCCAAGAAACGACGTTAGTTTTACACAGCTTCATGAGATTCAAGTGAAAAAAATGACACGTTAACGTTAACATGATGATTGCATGTGAATCATAAAAACATTCGATTTCGCATCAATAGTTTTAGTTTTATATGTAATAAAATGCGATAAAAAGCATGAATAATTGCAGCAGCACCAGTCAACAAGAAGACACCAGTGTCTTCACGTACATCCACACCCGATACAACGACTGGTTCAGCCAAGGTGGTGAAACGATTCGCCAAGGACAAACAGTCAACACCTGGTTGGTTGAACTTGAAGTAAAACTGAAAATACCTTTCATGGTTTCAGTTATAACTTTAAAAATTATTGTGTAGGAGTGAACTAAGAAACTAAACTTGACGCGAGTTTTCGGGGCAATTTATGGCCCTCTCCAGTGTTCTTTGTTGATGAAAAAAATCTAGTTTTACAACACATGTTTTTTACAAACATGATCATTGCACTTTTAATTTATTGCGTATGTGTGTAACGGGTCCATGAAAATCAATATTAAAATCAATATCAATATCAATCAATATCAATCAATCAATATCAATATCAATCAATATCAATATCAATATCAATCAATCAATATCAATATCAAATCAATATCAAAATCTGACAAGAATCCCTGACCAAGCTAAATTTCAGTGAACAAACGACCGCCCAAGTCTACACCGGTGAGTAGCTCTTCAGTCATCAACACCCCAAACACACAGCAACAGCAGGGGGCATCATCCAGTATTAATAACAGTGAAACATCACCTCTTAACACATCTGATCATTCATCACCCTCGGCGGCCGCACAGATCATACGACCGCCGTCCGGTTGGTGTTGTTGTTGTTGTTGTTAGTGTTGTTGTTGTTGTTGTTGTTGTTGTTGTTAGTGTTTGTTGTTCTTGTTGTATTTTTTACTAATGTTGTGGTTGTTGTCGTTGTTGTTGTTGTTGTTGTTGTTGTGTTGTTGTTAGTATTTTTGTGGTTGTTGTTGTGGTGTTTGTTGTTGCTTCAGTTGTTATTGTTGTTGCCGTTGCGGCGTTGCCTGTATCCAGTATGCTCTTAAATCAGACGGATACGGATCTTGTTGTTCATGAATGTGACTTGCGAGTGAAAGAGGGAGTGAGTGAATAACTAAGTGAATGATTGAGTGACAGGCGTGGTAATGAAATGAGTGAGTGAAGTGAATCACTCAGTTAGGAAGTGATTGAATGAATCTGAATGAGTGAGTCCGCGAGGTCGTGAGTTTGTTACTTAGCTTGTAAGCATATGAGTGAGTGAGGGTATGATTGATTTAGTGAGTGAGTGAGCTTAAGTGAATCAATGTGTTACTGTTAGTGAGTGAGTCCGCGAGGTCGTGAGTTTGTGAATGAGTTAGTAAGCATATGAGTAAGTGAGTAAAAAAATTAAGTGAATCAAACTGTTAAAGTGATTACTGAAAAAAATTTAGAATTTTTGAAAAAATGTGAAGAATTTTCGAGAAAAAAAACTTCAGGTGGTTCCGACGAGATCCGAGCCAAGGCCCGCAAGTCGTTGCCCTCATCCTCCGTGGATCGACCACCAAAATCCTCGCTAATTTCCGACACCACGAGCCCAACCAGTGGCACCAGTCGACCCGTGTCGGCGGCATCCGGCAGTAAACCAGTTACACAAAGTGAGTGAGTGAGTGAGTCAGTCAGTCAGTCATAGTCAGTCAGTCAGTCAATTGGTCAGTCAGTCAGTCAGTCAGTCATAGTCAGTCAGTCGGTCAGTCAGTCAGTCAGTCAATTGGTCAGTCGGTCGAATCAGACGGCATCTCCGAGTCAGTCAGTCTGGTGAATGAATGAGCAAATGAATGTAAGGTTTATTCTTTGGTGTGTCCAGTCAGTCACTGGCGGACGAGCCAAACCTCCAAAGGGAGGGAATTTTCTCCAAAGAGGGGGGAATTGGCAAAAATACTCTATTTTACCTACACCTTAAAGAACAAATTGTACTATTTGGAATTGCCAAAGAGGGGGGAATTCCACTTTTCCCACCCCTTCTCGTCCGCTAGTCCAGTCAGTGGCGCCAGTTCACCCGTAGCACTGGCGGACCAGCTAATCCCCCAAACTCCAAAGTCAGGGGAATATTCCCAAAGAGGGAGAACGGCTGAGAACAGATTTAACTATTTCGAAACCGCCAAAGAGTGGGGAATTCCACTTTGCTCTCCCCTTCTCGTCCCGCTAGTGTTGACCCGTGGTCAGTCACTTTTAATTAGGCAACCAGCCAGAGTACCAGTACCGCGGGCATGAGCTAGTGATTCTTGGTGTAAAAGGGAGTGTTATTAATCAGTTTAGTAAGGCTATCCGTGATTTTGAGTGGGCGACTGAAAAGTTCAGTGATGTTGTGAATTCGAAACAAATAAAGTAAGTAAATCTATTAATATTTTAGTTACGGCCTACGTGCATCGTCGCTGCCGATGTGGCCAATACCTCGATCCGGACAAACTCATGGATAAGGTAAGTGTCTTTTAGTCAATGTTCATGTCCAATTTTTGTTTTTTTTTTCTTCGGGGAAGTTTATGAATTGGCAAGTTAAAAGTTGTTTCATACAAAGTAAGTCAAACGTTCTAAAATGTTTCTGTCAAACCGTAATAAAACAGTAAATATAGGTCAACGTAGCATGAAGCAACAAAGTGAAACAAATAAAATTAAATCGAATCCCTGTTTCTTATCTCCACTGCATATTTAAGTTTTTTTTGTTCTGTTTCTCACTTCTTTTTGTTTTCCCAGATCTCACCGGCGCTGATCGGCCCATGCGGACCGTCGGAGTGCGTGGCCAAGGTGCTGACGCAGCTGATGAACTGCATGGTAGCGGGCAAGAAGCACACCGAGTTGTTGGCCAAGTTGGCGCCGAATTGGGGCTCCATCACCAGCAGTTGTTGGTTTTAACTTGAAACTTTATATTTACATTATTATAAATGAACTTGAAACTTTATATTTACATTATTATAAATGAACTTGAAACTTTATATTTACATTATTATAAATGATCTTGAAACTTTATATTTACCTTATTATAAATATTTTATAATGTGTCTTGCGATCAGGGAGGTCCGGCACACCTGACCTACCGTTTGCAGTAACAGTAGTAGCACTGTAGTAGTATGTTTCTCACTGTCTCTCATGATAATTACACGAACATACAGAAAAATCTAATAATATCACGATATTGGTGGTATGAAATATGATAAATGCAGGAAGAAAAACATGCTTACCATTCGTGTCGATTCAAAATTATTGTTATAATTAACAGCATCACAACATAAAAGTGGAAACCCATAGATCTTATGATCGAAACGCCCGTCAATTCTTAGAACAACTTTTCTGTGTGCGCTCTTTGCACATGAGAATAGATTGTTGAATTATGTTAAACCTTAATATAGGATCAAATAGGGTATGGTAAAGTTGAATGTTTGCAGTGCACGTGGCCTGGCCGTGCTATCGGGTCACCCGCATCCATACGGTCACGGATCGCGCATCGGCCGAGCGCTTCATGGCACAACTACTTAGCACGATTGATGCCTGTCAGAATCTGGTCATGATCAACACGAAACAACACTGCACTCAGTGCTCGCCGGGTGCGCTTAACAGGTTAGAACGGATGAAAAAATTATTTTTCTCTGTTTTTTTTTTCACCGCAAATCATGCCGCGACTAAGTTTGACTAGTAATCAGGGATGTGCATTTTAACTTAGTTTTTTCTTACACCCCAACTTTTTAAACGTTTTTTTAAGAAACAGAAAGTCATAAATAGAAAAAATAGTTCTGCTGTCAGATTGCATTGTGTTGACTCGCATAAAATATGCCTTACGAAGTACGAATTACAAATTCCACTGTATCAACGAAGAAATATAGTTATAAAATAGAAAGTTAAGGAAATAAAAAAAGTTTTTAAAAAATGAAATTTTACTAAACAAATTGAATATTGTCCAGAAAACGCAAACCAGCCCAACGGGTGCGTCGGGTACTATAAAAAGAAAAATATGAAAATTGATTTTTGACAATTTTATGATAAACAAAGTATATTTTAAAAAAAATTAGAAAATGGAAACCGGCACCAAGGTACTATGAAAAATAAAAAAATTGGTTTTTAACAAATTTTAGATTGAAAAACTTCCTTTAGAATATTTTCCAGAAAACGCAAACCAACGGGTGCGTCGGGTACGTCAGGGGATGCGTCGGGTAGCATCGGCCATAAACAGGCCAAACGTCAGTCATCCGGTGGTGGTCCGTCACATTCGAATCGACTGACTGTAAATGATGAAACGAGTGACGATGATAATAATAGTGACTGGGATCGGGGTTGGTTATGATTTCTCTTTTTGTAGTCAGTGACTGTTTAAAAACAAAATTGCTAACTATGCTATCAAATTGTGGTTTCTGCAGTTGCTGTTGTTGTTTTTGCTTTTGGTTGTTGTTGCTGCTGCTGTTGTTGTTGTTGTTGTTGTTGCTGATGTTGGTTTTGTTGTTGTTGTCGTTAATACTGTTGTTGTTGTTGTTGTTAATACTGTTGTTGTTATTGTTATTGTTAATACTGTTGTTATTGTTGTTGTTGTTGTTGTTGTTGTTGTTGATTATATCATCTGCTTTGCAGAAGAACGTTCGTCATCGGCCCAGCGCAACACAGTACTCTCCTGGTCGGTGGCCGATGTCGTTAATCAGCTACGATCACTCAACGATCCCTCCATCTGTGCCGCCTTCAATACTTGTGTTAGTCGGACATGTTTTCCATTGTTTAGTCAGACATCGGGTTTGAAACATGACAAATAATTTACCCACTTTTTTCTTCTTTATGGTTGCAATTAGTTTTGAATCTGAACTAAACTGACCGAAATTCGGTGGTCCTATAAGAGGAGGTAAAAGTTTTAGTTAGCTCTTATTGTGTTCGTTCAATGTTTAGTAAGACATGTTTGGTTGGTTGGTTTCGAACGAAGGGCATCAATTCACAACAATGGTGAACCACATACGGTGAGGGATAAGACGGTCTGGTTTTTGTCCTGCTCACACCAGGATACGGAATGCCACTCAAGCCTCACAGTCTACTCCAAACCATGTTCACGCTTATCAGTGGTGATCGTATGTTTGCGTACCGGGCTATGTAGTGTGTGTGCCAAGACATTTTTCCATTATTTAGTCAGAAAAGTTTCCCATTATGAAATCATAAATGAAAGCTTCCCATTTCTTCAGTCGGACATGTTTCCCATTGCAGGCCATAGACGGCAAGGCGCTGTTCCTCCTCAACACGGACCTGATCATCAAGCACATGCAGCTGCCACTGGGACCTGCACTCAAGGTCACTGAATGGATCGAGTCCTTGAAACAATCACCCGGTACCAGTAAATAAAGTCAATCACCTTGTATCTGTGAAAAAAACGCTCGTTTTGCTGTATCTAGTCTGTCCAGGGTTTCTTGTTATTGAAACTAGTAATGTTTCATTACAATGTTAAGTTGAGTTAAGTTAGTAATGTTTCATTACAATTACAATTAATTTGAATTCAATTTGCGCGCCCGGAACCGGAAACGTGCTGGAATAACGAAAAACCCTGGATATTCTATGTTGAGTTTGCGGAAATGTAGTGAAAGTGAAATTCCTAGACTCACTCAATTCCTAGTTGTCATTGTCAATAAGTTTTCAAGGTTTCCCATTGCGTGACGAGTCTTTGACACTCGAATGGTGATAAAAAATTATTGTGCACCAACGTTGTTTCATTTGTTCAATTTATCATGCTTTTCATTTATTTCTGGGATTTTCGTCGATAAATTTCTATTTCCCATTACCGGTCTGTTTTTGTTCTTGTTTTTTTTGTATTGACTTATACGTCTTACTGAGCTCAGAGTTTCTAATTGTTGACTTGTTCAAAAAAGTTAATTTTTGTATCTTTGCTTGAAAACTGCTGTTATTGATGTACTAAATATGAGTATTCCCCTTGCTGCTGTTGCTGATGATCTAATATATCGTAGTTTAATGGCTGTTGTTGAAAATTTTTGTGTTTTTGAGTGTCAAAAGTCTATTTAAAGCTTTTATATGTTATCCGATTTATAATGTTTGTGAAATTTCATAATTATATATCGGTATTTTTCTTGTTGTTTCGTGAAAATATATAGTCGGTTGTGCACTGTGCTTTATTTCAAAGTAGTTTGCGTAATGTTGTTGTACTAGACGAAAGAATATACTAATATAGCTTGGTGACAGTTTTCTGAGACTAGATTTTGGTCACATCTGTGACAGTGACTGTGGTGTAGCGGTTAGCACGTCTGTATACTGATCAGAAGGTCATGGGTTCGAATCCTATTAGGATCTTGAAACTTTTCACTTTCTTGGTTGGACTGGAATTCGTCTATTAAATTATTGTCAGAAATTACGAGATCTATCTGACGTTATATTTTGATCCACAAACTGTGGTCCACCGCAGGTACTTCATAAAAAACGGAAGGCGATAAGAAAAATTGCCGTAGGAAAAGTTTGACAAAAAAACACTGACAAGAAGTTATGACAAAGTTATATTGAAATAGATGACTGACTAGATATAAAGATTTAAAAAATGAATATTTGTTGCCCCCCCCCCCCCATATTGAAAGCGAGTATCTCATGTAATGTCCGGTTTGCTTTGCTTATCCCTTACATGGTATTGTATTTTTATAATTATAACTTTTCTTTATTGAACAGCATTGTGTTTGAATGCGCGCCTTTTTATAGTAGTTTATAAGACTGAGCACACTAGCTAACGAGAAAGGGTGGGAAAATGTAGAATTCCCCTTCTTTGGCGTTTTCCAAAAGCAAATTTGTTCCCCATAGTGTAGGTAAAATAGCCTGAAAATGCCGATTCCCCCCTCTTTGTCGAAATTCATCTCCCATTGGAGGATTATCTCGTCCGCCAGTGAGTCTTACTGAGCTGGAATAAATTGGCGCGAGTTCAAATTCGGTCTCCTGTCTAATGAAGAATAAATGTATTTTCTGTTTTTTTCGGGCCTGCATTTTTGTATCGTGATTTCCTTCATCAGCACACATTTGCTCGATGTAATCATTTTATTCAAGTGTATTCAATGCTTCTCAGTTGCTGATGATGTAAGAGCTATAAGCGAATCAGAGTTTAAAATGGGAAGTTTTCGTAAACCTTTGGGACGTAACTCTTTTAGAAATATGTTTATAAATCGTATGCATTTGGATGGGATCCTGTTATAAATCTTATGAAATTGGGTTTTCTCCTGGATCTAGGATCCAGCTACATACTAATCAAATCAATTTTTTATTTCTAACTTTCCTAATAAAAAATTTACGTTTTAGATAAATTTTTCGAGTAAATACTTAATTATTTGAATAAAAATGTATTTTTTTTGTTTGTCATGTGAGATATGTGATTTCTGTTTTTTTCTCGTCATTTCTTGTGTGTTGAAATCTGATAAAATATCCGAGTATTCGTCATCTCAGTGTCTCAATTTTGATATCGGTTATTCCCACCCCTGCTGTTTTTATATATATTTTTCTCAAGTGATTTTATTGAATGGTTTTGAACTTCCCCGCCCCCGTGTTTTCGATTCACAAAGTTGTCATTGATCTTTCGTATTGTCGTTTGTATTGCACACCCCATCACACTGATATTTCTCATTCCGAAATCACGAATAAATTTGAATTTATTGAATAAATTGGATGAAGTTTGTATTTAATATAACATACTAACTTTGAGTTAAATAGACAAAAAAGAATGACAGACCCATAGTTACTAGTTTATTGTGCACGTGAAATGACAAAATTTATACAGACGATCAGATTGGCAGAGAGAAATATTTTCAGACAGAAAGTCATTTGCTCATGATATAAAGACTACACATTTTCCATACGTTGTGGCTGGTTTTGCGCTTCACCTGCCAATTTTGCATGTATCAGACCTCACATATAAAGCCCGTATGTTGTTTTAACAAGCAAAAGTGTTTTTCAAAACTTCTGATAATGAAACATCCAGCAATCAGTGTTAACACGCACATCAATCATCATCACTTCATGCTATACTGTGTTAAACTATGGTGTCAACCGAAGTGAGTTGAGGCTAGTGATGTTTCATTATCAGACGTTTTGGGCAAATATTTTCGCTTCCAGAAAGAACATACGGGCTTTAGCCCCGATCGTCGTTTTCAAAATTATTAACACATCAACATGACTGACAAGAATAAACAGCAATAGTTTCACCCAAAAAGTTCGTGTTTCTGGTCTCCCACATTTCTGTCAGGTGACGGTTAAAAATTATTTACTGATTCACGTTTCCAGCACTTTTATGAGAGACTAAATATGAATGCGTGCTTTTGTTGTGCAACTTTTCTATGCGTGACAAAATGCTTTCGAACATGAATATACGCTGTCTGACAAATTCTGGAACAATCGGATTCATCTACCTTCAGTAAAAAACTGGTGCAAATGTACAAATTGAATATACTAATTCCTTATGTTAAGGCTTAGGCTTAGCAATGGGATCATGGCGGTGTGCAAAGCGTTCTAGCATGTGACGGACTGCATATCCACTGGCATCTATAGTAAGGTGTTACAGGAATGCCGTCTGGTGAAAACAGCGTATCTTAATGGCGCAAGTTCAAGTTTAGTCTCGTAAGCAATTGAGAATGATATACTTGTTAACTGGTTCACTTGTTCACTTACACTTGTTCGAACATGACGTAGTCCGAATCAGTGACCATGTAGGCGGTTAATGTATACCAGTGGATCAGGCAGTGTTGCAGGGTCGTACTGTAGGAGAATGCGTGGCACACAGTCCAGTTGGTCATGCACCTGAGTGAGTGAGCGAGTGAGTGAGTGAGTGAGTGAGTGAGTGAGTGAGTATGAGTGAGTGAGTGAGTGAGTGAGTGAGTGAGTGAGTGAGTGAGTGAGTGAGTGAGTGAGTGAGTGAGTGAGTGAGTGAGTGAGTGAGTGAGTGAGTGAGTGAGTGAGTGAGTGAGTGAGTGAGTGAGTGAGTGAGTGAGTGAGTGAGTGAGTGAGTGAGTGAGTGAGTGGCTGACTGACCGACAAACTTACTTTCGCACACACTGAAGCTTGGATGCAACCGTAAAATTGCCGGTGATATGAGTGGCGGCAGGTTTGGAATTAATTTGACGGACGTTGAACTGCCATGTGTTTGGATCGTCTGTTTGTGAGTGAGTGAGTGAGTGAGTGAATGAGTGAGTGAGTGAGTGAGTGAGTGAGTGAGTGAGTGAGTGAGTGAGTGAGTGAGTGAGTGAGTGAGTGAGTGAGTGAGTGAGTGAGTGAGTGAGTGAGTGAGTGAGTGAGTGAGTGAGTGAGTGAGTGAGTGAGTGAGTGAGTGAGTGAGTGAGTGAGTGAGTGAGTGAGTGAGTGAGTAAATGAGTGAGTGAGTGAGTGAGTGAGTGAAGAACAAACGGTATTCGCACATAATCATCGACATGTATTGCCCATTGATACCGGCCGTTGATACAACTCCCCATGCTTGCTGTCCCGTCAAGCCAGTTGGCCTGCTTTCAATTTAGGGTTTGAAACGAACACAACAACAACAACAACAACAACAACAACAACAACAACAACAACAACAACAACAACAACAACAACAACAACAACAACAACAACAACAACAACAACAACAACAACAACAACAACAACAACAACAACAACAACAACAACAACAACAACAACAACAACAACAACAACAACAACAACAACAACAACAACAACAACAACAACAACAACAACAACAACAACAACAACAACAACAACAACAACAACAACAACAACAACAACAACAACAACAACAACAACAACAACAACAACAACAACAACAACAACAACAACAACAACAACAACAACAACAACAACAACAACAACAACCACAACAACAACAACAACAACAACAACAACAAAAAATGTCTTGTCCCGTCCCGAAATTTCCCGGATTTTACTCCGGGACAAGCATTTCTGTCCGGGACAAGAATTATGCTTGTCCCGGGAATTTTTATAAAATAATCCGACACAACACAACAAATTAGGTGCTATTATCGATGAAAACAGTATATGTCTGTGATAAGATAATCTTAACCTGTCTAATGAGAGTGCTGATTGTTGATTGGTGTCTAGTTCACACTCGGAGTCGGAACGGAACCCAAAACCCGATCCGACACACATCTTATTTATCCTTTGTTATGATGATTAGAATCATACTAAATATTAAAGCATATAGTTTGACAATCGAGTGAAGTGAAAAGGTTATCTGTAATGAAAATCTGCCCAAAACAACAGAAGTTCATGTTTCAGTTACAAATCTCATCGTAGGGACAAATCATCGTAGGGTGTGTATGGCTGTTGTAAAACCGAGCGAGCAACTTTTTCGATCAAAAGTGCACAGTTCTCTCAAACCGGAACCGATCCTAAAGAAATTTTCGATAGAACTAAGTTTATATGTTGTTAACATATGGTGAAAACGACAATTGTTAATATTCTATTCTACACAGCCACTTTTATATCAGATCATAGTGTGGTCGTTTTTTGGCCCACCCTGTATATGTTCATTTCGTGCTCTTTCTTATAAGAAAATCATCAACATATTACCATATGAAATACGTAAAATATCTGGTTCAGACTTCAAAATTCTTTGCAAACCATGGCTATTCTCTCAGAAATTCGATACATAATGCGAATAAAGTAAGCGTCTATCAGTGAAGAAAACAAGTTTTTGAAGTATGTATTGCATAAAAAGCAGGGTTATAACAAGAAAAATGGTAGTAATACGAATATCAACATCGAAAAATATCTTTTCAGCGACTTAAGAAGTGTTTTCTGTTTAAATGGTCATTGGACAAGATCCCGGGACAAGCGAATTTGTCCCGGGACAAACTGTTTTGTCCCGTTTTGTCCCGCTTTGTCCCGGGAAATTTATTGTCCCGTCCCGGCTAAAAAATCTTGTCCCGTGTCCCGTCCCGTCCCGTTTACCAATAAATATTTTTGTCCCGTCCCGTCCCGTCCCGCCCAAACCTTGTCCCGTGCCGACCCCTAAACGTGAACTGTAAACTAGCAATGCACTAAGCCACTGCAGTGGCTGTCGTTACCGCTCAAATCGACCAGTTTCTCCTCCAGTATTTCCAAGGACAACAAAGCAAAATTTGTACGATTGATGAAACGTGAACTGTATATTAGCAACGATTTTAATTAAAATCTGCTGCAGCTAAGTTATTACGGCTCAACACAGTTTTTAGTGTTCTTGGAAACAAATGTCTGTCTGTCTGACAGCTGTCCGTCTGTCTGTCTTTCTGTCTGTCTGTCTGTCTGTCTGTCTGTCTGTCTGTCTGTCAGTCTGTCTGTCTGTCTGTCTGTCTGTCTGTCAGTCTGTCTGTCTGTTTGTCATATGTTCGTCTGTCTGTATGTAGATATACGTATCTGTGAATATATCTTTCTGCCAATTTGTCCATCTATATGATATGTCTTGGTCCTTTTTGTTAGCTGTGGTCCCCCACTGCAAGAAAATTTGTTTATG
>OZ038445.1:2686712-2689212 GCA_964036265.1 Daptonema setosum
TCACCCCTCTTTGGCGTTTTCTCGTATAATGTGTTCTCTCTAAGGTGTAGGTAAAAATGTTAACTCCCCTCTCATTAATAAAATTCCCCTCCCTTTGAAAAGCTCGTCCGCCAGTGTAAAATATGAAGGACAGTGAATAATAACACAGAAATCCATAAACAAATAAATAAGCCAGTAGAAACAATCAATAAAAGTCCGAATAAAAATGTTCATCAGAATAAAATGTAGAAACATTCGTAGAAAATGTCGTACCGAATATATAAACAGCAAACCATAAAAAGTTCAGAATTTATTTGAAAGTGAGCAATGCATGTGAAAATTAGGAGCATGAAGGACCAAACCACCAAACGGATAAAAGGGGTGGGAAAAGTGGAATCCCCTTTTCTTTGGCGATTCCAAAAAATGTAATTTGTTCCTTAAGGTGCCGGTGAAATGAACGCAAAACTGCTGATTTTCCCCTCTTTGGAAAAATTCCCTTCCCTTTGGAAGACGGGCCAGTCCGCCGGTGGGTCTAAGCAAAAAGAGAAGAAGGTTTTGACTCTTCACAAACCGTATAATGTTTCACACAAGTAATAATAAAAAATTCCAATAGTTTAATTATCATAAATGAGAAAATTTATTTCAATGTCGGAAATAAAAAAATCAAATTTGCTGCCAATTTGAGGAACAGGCGGCTCCGACTGCACCCTGACTGGTTGAGGGTGGTGAACTGTGGCGAGAGTGGACTGTTGTATTGGACTGCAATGTGAAGTTGAGTCAGACAAACAGACAGCCAGACAGACAGACAGACAAACAGACAGAAGGCACCCAGACAATCAGGGAGTCCGCCAAGAAGACATCATTGCCATCAGGTTGATCATTGAGTCATTTAGCAGTCAAACAGTCAATCTGAAATCTGTGAGCAGAGCTATGATAAGTGCTTTATTGTGTTGGATTGGATTGGAAACTCACTCACCCACTCATTCACTCACTCACTCACTCACTCACTCACTCATTCACTCACTCACTCACTCACTCACTCACTCACTCACTCACTCACTCACTCACTCACTCACTCACTCACTCACTAACTCACTAACTCACTCACTCACTCACTCACTCACTCACTCACTCACTCACTCACTCACTCACTCACTCACTCACTCACTCACTCACTAGACTCGCTCACTGCACTGCACTCACTCACTCACTCACATGTGTATTATGCGACAGTAGTATCTGCGCCAGCCAGTTGAGTGCATCAGGTAATCCTCTACCACTCACTGTATCACATTCAATCAGCAGACCCACTCACTGACTGACTGACTGACTGACTGACTCACTCACTCACTGCACTGCACTCACTCACTCACATGTGTGTTATGCGACAGTAGTATCTGCGCTAGCCAGTTGAGTGCATCAGGTAATCCTCTACCACTCACTGCATCACATTCAATCAGCAGATCCACTCACTGACTCACTGACTGACTGACTGACTGACTCACTCACTCACTCACTCTCACTCACTCACTGCACTCACTCACTCACTAACATGTGTATTATGCGACAGTAGTATCTGCGCCAGCCAGTTGAGTGCATCAGGTAATCCTCTACCACTCACTGCATCACATTCAATCAGCAGACCCACTGACTGACTGACTGACTGACTGACTGACTCACTGCACTGCACTCACTCACTCACTCACTCTACTCACTCACTCACTCACTCACTGCACTCACTCACTCACATGTGTATTATGCGACAGTAGTATCTGCGCCAGCCAGTTGAGTGCATCAGGTAATCCTCTACCACTCACTGCATCACATTCAATCAGCAGACCCACTGACTGACTGACTGACTGACTGACTGACTGACTGACTGACTCACTCACTCACGCACTCACTGACTCACTCACATGTGTGTTATGCGACAGTAGTATCTGCGCCAGCCAGTTGAGTGCATCAGGTAATCCTCTACCACTCACGGCATCACAATCAATCAGCAGACCCACTGACTGACTGACTGACTGACTGACTGACTGACTGACTGACTGACTGACTGACTGACTGACTGACTGACTGACTGACTGACTGACTGACTGACTGACTCACTGCACTGCACTCACTCACTCACTCACTCTACTCACTCACTCACTCACTCACTGCACTCACTCACTCACATGTGTATTATGCGACAGTAGTATCTGCGCCAGCCAGTTGAGTGCATCAGGTAATCCTCTACCACTCACTGCATCACATTCAATCAGCAGACCCACTGACTGACTGACTGACTGACTGACTGACTCACTGCACTGCACTCACTCACTCACTCACTCTACTCACTCACTCACTCACTCACTGCACTCACTCACTCACATGTGTATTATGCGACAGTAGTATCTGCGCCAGCCAGTTGAGTGCATCAGGTAATCCTCTACCACTCACTGCATCACATTCAATCAGCAGACCCACTGACTGACTGACTGACTGACTGACTGACTGACTGACTGACTGACTCACT
>OZ038445.1:2694212-2712031 GCA_964036265.1 Daptonema setosum
ACAGTGCTGCCTACCCTACCTAATAGCTAATCCTACCAGCTACCAGGATACTTGAAAATTTTCAGTTTCTTGGTAAAACCAGAATTCGTTTACTACTATAAAACACTGATAATAATATTTCAATAATATTTCAGTAACAGTTCGAACAACAACCTTGCACACAAACTCCAGCGCGTAGGCGCAGTGCAAGGGGCATTTTTGATATTTCAATATAATATTTCAAAATAATATTTCAATAATAATAATATTTCAATATAATATAATATTTCAATATAATTTAATATGAATATAATATAATATGAATATAATATTTTAATAATATTTCAAAGTAACAGTTAGAACAGAAAACAACCGACCTTGCACACAAACTCAAGCGCGTAGGCGCAGTGGAAGGGACATTTTTAGTATTTCAATATAATATTTCAATATAATATTTCAATAATAATAATATTTCAATATAATATAATATTTCAATATAATATAATATGAATATAATATTTCAATAATGATTTAAAGTAACAGTTCGAAAAACACCCAACCTTGCACACAAACTCCAGCGCGTAGGCGCAGTGGAAGGGACATTTCTGCCGCTGATGTTGTTTGTGCGTCAGTGGTACACGACGATGACGACTCAATACCTGCAAATTTCGAAATGAGTAAATTCAAAAAAATTTGAAATCTACCAGTCAATCAAGAAGTCAATCAATCAATGAAACAAATCAATTACCCAATCAATATATCAGTTATCCAATCAATCAGTCAGTCAGTCAATCAATCAATTATCCAATCAATCAGCAGTCAGTCAATCAATTAATCGATCAATTATTCAATCAATCAGCAGTCAGTCAATCAATTATTCAATCAATATATCAATTATCAAATCAATCAACCTATTTTCAATCAGCAGTCGATCAATCAACTGATCCAGCTCGATCACTGAAAACCCCATACTTTTGATTCAAACACCACTGGCGGACCAGCCAAACCTCTAAAGGGAGGGGAATCTTCCCAAAGAGGGGAACTGGTAGAAATTAGGCAAATTTACCTACACCTCAGGGAACAAAATTCTAATTTTTGAAAACGCCAAAGAGGGGGAATTCTACTTTTCCCACACTTTCTCGTCCGCAAGTGATTACCCAATCAATATATCGATCAATCAATCAATTATCAATCAATCAATCAATCAATTATCAATCAATCAGTCAATCAACCATCAATTCACTACACCAACTCGAGTGTTATGTGTTTGCTGGGAGCAGACGGCGCACAAGTTGGACTCGCACACGGTACAGTACACCACGGCCGTATGCTCCGACGACTCGTCGCATGTCACACCTGCAATACCAACTTTTTTCATCATATTTTTTTCAACTGAACCATTTCACAGGAAAATGAATTCTTGTCTTTGTCTATATCGTGCAAAAATCGCACTCATAGAAAGAAACAAAAAACCATGATTTTTCAAACTACCCGGCCTTTTGACGTTGTCCAATTACCTACCCTAATTCTGTATAGTCACTAACAATGACAACAAAAACCTAGTCCCAGATACTCCGTCTGTCTGAGATCCTAAGCCTAAGCCTGAGATCAATGAACAAAAAATCGCTTGATAAATCCGAAAACACGAACCCAATTCACGTTGTTCATTCAGCTGGTTTTCATTGAGCGCGTTGTCATTGGTCTCGCTCGCGGCGCCAGAGGCAACCGAGTCTTCGTCGGCTGCAAGTACAAAAAACTTTTCAGACGTGTAAAAACACGAACTCATGGGGCGAGCGGAGAAAATGTCTAAAGAACAAATCTAAAGTTCCTATAGTACACATCAATAATAAAAGCTGACTGATTGACAGACTGGCTGAGTGAATGGTGTACTGACTGAGTGATTGATTGATTGACTGACTGACCCCTTGGTAACAGGCCAACATATTATTCTTGATTATCGTTTCTGTATTTAAAAGTTGAAACATGGTATCATGTCCAGGGTTTGATAAACAAAAAAATAAAGCCCTTTTAAACAAAATAAAAAAGGAAGGATATTTTTATATATTTTTCATGTTTTAAACTCTGGTTGTTCAATCCTGCAATACCAAATGTAAAAGAGTTTCAGCAGCCAAGTAAGACATAAATAATCATCTAGGTCTAGCTCATGTGTGCCTGAAAATTTCCATGATTTCACGAAAATTGAAAAAAATTTTAATCCCCATTTTTTTCTTTTCCAAACCCTGAACATGTCTACTATGTCTACTGCTGTGGTGAAAATTATCAACACATTTACTAACCATTTGCCGATGCCGACAGCTGCGTACCGGAATTCAATCGTCTATGCGGTTGTTGCATCGGTTGGCCGGGTCCGCCAGCTATACCATTGCTCGATGATGACTGACTCGGCGCTGATTGGTCCGACGACTGGACCGAGGGCGGAGTTTGATTGATGTTGGTGGCCTGAGGAAAAGTCCAATAAAGATAATCCAGAAATCTCTGTCATTTCATTGTAGTCGATTATGAAATACTGTTTCAAAAAGGAGCGGGTAATTTCGATAAACAAACTGATGCTTCACGATGTGAGATTTTTGTCGATAAAGATATCGTCGGATAAAAGTGATTTATGTTTGCTGTACAGACGTAATGTTCATCGAAAAAATTAGGTTGTTTTTTCGAGAATTCAAGCAGGTTTAAGGAACAGTAATTTAATTTCGACTATATATTATAATTATGTTATTATAATGTTAATATATGATGACATTCTAGTGTCTGTAATAGATTAAACTAAGAATTGTGTCAAACATCTAATAATTGTTTTTTTTATCACGAAAAGCCAAGTTTTGTATTGAAATTTGAAAGAGCAGAATTAGAAATTCAGCAAATTAAGCCGCTAAGCGGAGGCAACAACAACAAAACTCCTTTTATGGCATTTAAGCTCAGGCGCCACAATCATTCATAGGTTATGGTTAGTTGATAGAAGATTTGATTTAGAAGCTGCAAGCACGCTTTTCATGTTCTGACTGCAACATTTACAACATTCTCATTCGATTAGGATACTAAAATTCAAATGTCCGCCTTTTTACACTTTTTCCAAACATGCACATGACTTTTGTTATACGATCACTGGCGGACGAGTCAACCTTTCAAATAGAGAGGAACTTTGCCAAAGAGGGGGGAATCGGCGACTTTTTGCCCTCTTGACTACACCTTATAGACCAAATTCTACTTTCTGGAAACGCCAAAGAGAGGGGAATTCCACTTTTTCCGCCCCTTCTCGTCCGCTAAAGCTAAAAGGTCAATGTGACACGCCTATTCAAGTCTGCCAAAAAAATTCACACGAAATATTCTAGAAAAAAACCCTGCGAAAAAAGGCGCGCGTTCAAATTCAAATTCCCAATCAATCACTAGCGGACGAGAAGGGGAGGGAAAAGTGAAATTCCCCCTTTTATGACGTTTACAAAAAGTGGAATTTGTTCTTTACGGTGAAGGTAAAACGGCCTCAAAATCGCTGATTCCCCCCTCTTGGGCGAAATTCCCCTCCCCTTGGAGGTTTGGCTCGTCCGCCATTGTAATCAATCATCAATGCTATAATACCTGTTCCTCCATGGTCACTACAACAGCGCCATGTGAAGGACTGCCTTGACTAATATGACCCATCGGTGCTGTTGTTGTTGTGGGCATGTACAACTGTTGTTGTTGTTGTCGAACAGATGTTTCACCCAAATTACGAACTGTCGATTCAGTATTCGTTGTCGTTGTGTTTGACGTCGAGTGTTGATTAGTGGACTGGATCTGAAAATGGGGGACGCACCCGTAGACACACAGAGGGGCAAAGCCAACGGGATAATTGTCAATGAACATCTCGTTACAGGGTGTTTCATAATTCAAGTTGCGATTCTTGCAGAACTATTCTGTAAACCTTTTCCTGCTTTGTTTCGAAATTTTTTCCCATTTCGATTTTGATACGGTTTCGAAACACAATGTGACACGAAAGGGTTTACAGAAAAGTTTCGAGTAAAGTTGCGAAATTTGAACCTAAATTTGATTGGCCCTAAATTCCATAGTCTGTTCAGCGAAAACTTCATGTTGCGATAGAAAATCGTTCACCAGTTACATTTCCTATCCTTCGAAGCGCATAACTTCCATAATACATATGGCATGAAAGGCGCAACAAAAAGCACACGGAAGCAGACAAGACACGGAGGGTATTTTACTCACTCACTTACTCACTCACTCACTCACGCACTCACTCACTCACTCACTCACTCACTCACACAACTGCATCACAGTTCGTATGCCAGCATAAACAAGGGTTTTTGTGCGTCAATTGGTATCCTACATTAAGATACGTATAAATTTTGCAATTGTATTAATCCCGTTTTTTTACCTGCAACATTTCCAGCAGCTCAACGAGGGCAAAATTCTTGCGCAGTCCGAGCGTCCCCGTGGTTGGTTCGTGGACGAGTGTGGACGGTAGTCGATCCAGTGGACACGAAATGGACAGGTTGGACAGACCCGTGGCACCGTAGTGCGCTGATGGCACCTAAAAATGAAAAAAAAACAATGATTCTTAAAAAAAGCTATGTAGTTGGTATGTCAAATCCCAAATTACAGTGATAACGGTCAGGTCACCCTAATCACATAAGAGAAAAAAACTAACTGTTATAACTTGAATTATATCTACCATTTAGAAACCTAAACTAATAAACTAACTGTCAAATAAGATAACAGATTAAGGATTTATGTTTGATACCTGGTTTCTTAATAAAAGCTATTGAGCCATTGTTGATTTCAAAAAATAATTTAACTCGCTTTTCAAGGTTCCCGGGATCGTTGAATCCAAATGAACGCTTAACGATGGGGTATGTTTTGAAAGTTATGTTTGTTTTTCTATGTTTCTTTTTTTTATTTGCATACTGATACTCTTATTTTCAGTCAAACTCCAACCATATTAGCCTGCAACAGATGCAACATGCACTGTTGACAGATACTATGCCCGCAGCCATGCAACACCCTCGGCTGTCGCACACCCGTTGCAGTGAAGTGCTCATGACACACGCGACAGTCCAGCAGTTGCAGCAGCTGCAAATTTTTTTAAATATTGTTATCCCAAAAAAAAGTTTTATCACAAAGATAATTCTTTATAACATATTAACATTAATAAGTTTTTCTTAAATTACCACAGATCTGATTTCCAAGTGTGCTCCTTTCTAACAACGAAAATCGTTAACAAACATGAGAATAATACAATGTAGTTCTCTCGCCAACTACCGTAACCCAGCGGTACTAAACATCCAATAACAAATTAAAAAAAATCACTCAATCTGTAATATTGGAGTAGAAGAACTGAATTAAACCCTAAACTTACACGTATAGCTTATCCAGGGTTTCTTGTTAGCCAAAAGTATTTTGACGCGCAGCTTAAAAATTCAAATATAATTTTAACGCGTTTTCAAATTTACGTGAAACAAGTTGTTTTTCTGATGGCATTTGCAAAACATACGAACGGTGCGCAAAATTTTTGCACACATTTTTTCAACGGCTTATCAAAATCAAATTTAATAACAGGATACCCTGACCAAGCTCTAATTAAACCAACACTGGACGCTTCTCCATTCGAACTGTCGGTCGTTCCGGAAGATGCCGCTGCCATTTTTATTATTATTATAGAAATTTCTAGAAAATAAGGAAAAGTCGTTTTATTACAGCATGATTCAATAAATAACACCACAAAACGGACAATAACAATACAAAAATAGGGTGAATATACCTTCTTGGATTGGATACTGATAGTAACCGCTTGTTCACGTTAATGAATATCGATCCCCAATTATGTCTCCACCTTTTTATTCCTTCAACCAGTGTGACGACAATAATTTGTTCTAGTTCCTACAAATCAGTAATACTATTATATTAATAAAGTAGATTATAAAACCATTAAAATGGGTATTAAATATAATACTATAACCGAAAAGATGGCAGAAAATCCTTGTCGAAATAAGGATTACGAAGTTCAGCTTAGCGTAACAGTTCCCAGGTACAAATGTTTGGCGAGCGTTCGAAAAGACAAAGTAGTTGAAATTAGTCATTCGACGAAAACAACTAAATCTGTGTAATGTTAGAAAACATTTTTTCAAAAAGCAGCATTTTTAATATAAATTACATGATAATCTGAAAATGCTGTAAACATTGATCTATAATTACACGACCCACAGTAACGAAAAAACTTTATAAAATTAAACGAGAACATCACAGCAGAGCAAGACAAACAAAGGAAACCCATAATTACGTAATAAATAAACCCATAAATTTTGTAAATAAAGGAAATAGTTGCACGATTTGGCCCATTCATTAAATTATAACGAAAAAAATCAAGAGCAAAATTGACATCAAAAACATAAATAACAATCAGAAAAAACAAGAAAAATAAATAACAAAGAAGTCAATTCATGATGAAAAACAGTTAACAGAAAAGCAAACGATAGTCGATAGGTGCGTAGAGATTTCGATATACACAAAAGCCATATATTAATAAATACAATCATATCAAAGTTCTACAAAAGATGCCAACATAATGAGTATTGGATTGTTCGATTTTTCACAAGTCCGATTAAAAAAATACATGAGGCAAGCCATGACAAACTTATCGGTCTAAAGTTTCCCAACTTAGTCATTCTCACTTCCTCAGGTTTATAAATAAGGCATTAATTAAATGAAATTTGATTTATTCTATTAAAAACATCAGATTTATTATTTCTCGCCCAGTTTCAAGAATCACCATTTTAAGCCTGAGTGGTAGCTTTGGCTGGCGCTGATTTCTTCGGTTCATGGCCATAGAGGAAGACGGACCCAATCACGGTCGTGGCCCCAACGACGAAGAGCCTGCAAAAAGTTTAAATTAGCCTAATTCACTCTGCGTCCAACCCACCCGGTTGTCAAGTGGTTAGCACTGCAGATGACGACAGCAAAGGTCGTCGGTTCAACACTCAGACATACTTTCGAATGAAAATCATTTAATTATTGTTGATTAGTAGCATGCTGGGAAGTGATACAGGCGGAGTTAGATAACACTGCAAATAACAAAATTATGTAACTTGCTACAATAAAAACACCTTGTTACAACCATAGAATTCGAGCTAAACCACCCACCGAATGCGCGAATCATTGACATTGATAGAACTTTATTTTTACAACAAATATCAAAAATTATAAACATGAATATCAACGTTTTCTGTTGCGAAATAGAATGATCAGCTCAGCTTAAGAAAGACAGACGGAAATGATAGATGAAGAAGAAAACAATAAGATGAGAACAGACAAAGTAATGGTGGTCATGACTTATCTGAAAAGTATCTGGGTTTCAGGGTGCATTGATGGTTAATTCCAGTAATTTAGAAACCTTCGTTAACTCACTCTTATTCACATAAAAACTAACTTTTGGTCAGAAATGGTATTGAAAAGGTATTTATTTCGAACACAAATGCACACTAAAAACACCGCCAGAATCACCTATCATCAGAGAAGTTAACAATGCTGGTCAATTGAGCTGAACTGCGTCTAAATAATTAAGTAGACAGAACTAAATCATCCAATTAAAAGGGAAGATAATTATTCAAATTCACGTATTTCAAAAACTGACTTGACTAGAACATGGCATAAAAACTACTATCAAAGAGATGAGCAAAAATATCATCATGCGTTCAATATGACGTCGCTTAACAGGTTACAACTTTTTTCTGAATCTGGAAAACTACGTTCACTTCTGAACGTACCACGTGCCGAACACTTCTAAGAGTTGGTAAAAGCAGATTTATAATTTAATTATTTTATAAATTTGTATCTAGATTTATATCCATCGAGTAACTAAAAGAAAACCCACGAAATTTCGCTGATAATTCAATATACCAAGATTGTTTTTTTCACGTAATTGGAAAACGCTCGGCAAAAGTGGTGAACGTATGTTTCCAGTACCAAAAAAAAGTTATAATCCGCCGAACGGAGTGTAAGGGTGCCTTCATAGTCTGTCTGCAGAAAAGTTGCAGAATTGTTCGACAATTTTTTTGACGTTTCGAAATGTTTCGGAACTTCAAAGAGGGAAGAAAATTTCGAAACGAACGTCAAAAAAGTTGTCGAACAATTCTGCAACTTTTCTGCAGACAGACTATGAAGGCACCCTAAGTAGTATAGAACTTTGGTACAATATCGAAGATTAGACAATAAATGGCATACACATATGAATCGAATCGTCCTAGTTTGAGAATCGGGTTCCGAAAGTTTCACAGCAAAGATGTTTTTAAGGGTGCCTTCACAGTCCGTTGCTACAACGTTGCAACAGTGTTTCAACAACGTTGCAACAGTGTTTCAACAACGTTGCAACAGTGTTTCAACAACGTTGCAACAGTGTTTCAACAACGTTGCAACGTTTTTCGGAATACTCTTCTGTTTATGAAATTCCGAAATACTTTGGAACGTCAAAAATTGTTTTGAAAAAAGTTGCAACTTTGTTGAAACACTGTTGCAACCATCGATTGACATAAAAAAGGAACGATTTTTCATATTTTAAATAAAAAAAAAATTTTCCTACAAAAACACACCTAACTCAAAAAAATTTGTATATATTTTTTATATGTTAAAACCTGGTTGTTCACCACGATCACAATACCAAATGTAAAACAGTTCCAGCAGCCAAGTAAGACACAAATTAATCACGCAGCTCATTTGTGCCTGAAAATTTCCATGTTTTCACAAAAAATGTAAATCACCGTTTATGTCAATTTATGGTTGCAAGTTTGTTGCAACGGACTATGAAGGCCTCGGAAAGAATCTTTCTCGAGAAGACTAAGAATGTTCGTTAAATGCCATAAATCACGGTCGACCCGATTACGGTAGCCATGCCCATGACGAACGTACTGAAAGTGGGGGTGCAACTTGCCCACCCGTTTCACCGAAACTACCATAAACTCATTTACCAACACCAAACTGAATTGAAAATGCTCGCCCTTTCTTTCGAACCAGTATAAGTAAGGCTTAACTTGCCAGACTCCGCCCACGCGGACGAGCTAATCCTCAAATCCAAAGTGAGGGGAATCTTTCCAAAGAGGGGGGAATTTCCAGAAATTAGGCCATTTTACCTACAACACCCTGAGGAAAAAACTCTACTTTTTGAAAAAGGCCAAAGAGGGGGAGGAAAATTCCACTTTCCCTACCTACCCTTCTCGTCCGCTAGTGGCGCCTGGCGGTACAACACGCGCGGAATCGATCGGAGAAATCAGATCACTAGCGGACGAGAAGGGGTGGGAAAAGTGGAATTCCCCCCTCTTTGGCGTTTTCAAAAGGTAGAATTTGTTCTTCAAGGTGTAGGTAAAATGGCCTGAAAACTGCCGATTCCCCCCTCTTTGACGAAATTGCCCTCTCTTTGGGAAATTAGCTCGTCCGCCAGTGCATCAGATCACATGAAAAAAAAATCTCAAAACTCTCGGTAAAACGGGCACGCATTCAAATTTAGTCACCTAATCGAGCGATAATGCTATACTAAAAAAACTGACCCGGAAAGGACGAGGTCGCCGAGTAGAAAGTACGACGTGATGGAGGATAAGACAATCGACATGGACGCAGCGAAGCCTTTGAGGATGTTGTCGGCGTACTTCATGACGAACGCGATCACGAGACCACTGTAGGCCTGCAAAATTTATAGTATTTGATACATAATGAATGTAATTAGTTATACAGGGTGTCCCAGCGAGGTGTAATGATTGAGTTTTTTGAATAACTTTCACAGTGTTCTAGATAACGACTTATAATTTCACAGGTTAATAAAACAGTTCTCCGCTATAACGCTGAATTTTAAAAATTTTGATTTGGTTCAATATTGCGTGTTGTACGGCCGATCTAGCAAAATGCCTGTTTATGTTCTTAACGCGACCGCATTTTAGAGATTTAGACCGAAAATAAAAAGTGATACAACATACAAAAGAACGAATTTTTGTTTAATATTGTGTTAAATAGCAGGAAGAGGTGTATTTCAAATGTTAAAGTACATTTTTCTTTCAATTAATTGCTTTTTTTCAAATTTTTTTTATCCGCAACTTTTCGCCAACATTTGCTAGAAATTGCGACTCTGTTTTCAATATTCAATAGAAGTTGGAATAATTAATCAAATCAAAAACTGTTTCCAGCACTTCATATTTATGGTATCAGCTATCAGTGTTGCATGTTTCAAGCCATATAGTGCAACTATCAGAAAGTTATTCAATGTTTCATGCGACATACTTGGCTATACAATGTAATTTTATGGCGTGTTGCTAGATCGGCCGTAAAACACGCAATATTGAACCAAATCAAAATTTTTAAAATTCAGCGTAATAGCGGAGAACTGTTTTATTAACCTGTGAAATTTTAGGTCGTTATCTAGAACACTGTGAAAGTTATTCAAAAAATTCAATCATTACACCTCGCTGGGACACCCTGTATAAATTACACGTTGCAAATTAAATATTAAAATTTTAATGTTGACTGTTGCACCTGAAAACTTCTTTGAATGATTACCATGCTTGTGACGTTGTGAAATATAGCTACTATCCACAACTTAGCTCAGCGAATCACTTACTAATTTATTAGACTCTGATTCGATCTCGAACGAACCTGCTGAAACACAACGGCCCAAATGAGCCAATTATAGCCCTGCAGGAAACCATCCTGGGACACGGCCGGCCAATCGTAGATGAAAACCATCAACAGACCACCAAAGATGCTGAAGAAGCCTGAAACAACAACAATAGTTAGTGGTCGATTACAGTAGAACATCAACAACAACAACAACAACAACAACAACAACAACAACAACAACAACAACAACAACAACAACAACAACAACGAAAACAACAACAACAACAACAACAACAACAATAACAACAACAACTAGAACAACAACAACAACAGTCAACAACAACAACAACAACAGTCAACAACAACAACTAAAAACAACAACAACAACAGTCAACAACAACAACAACAACAACACCCACCGAGTTCCAGATTGCGAATCCAGGTTGATACGGGTGACTGTTTCAGTATCTTTTCCATATAAACCCCGCTGAATCCGGATGTACAACAAGCGGACATCACGGCGATTAGACCGATCATCCGATCCGAGACCGTTGGTTCTATGCCATCGACCGATGCGCTGGCCTCCGTCGGCTTGGCCGCATTGGAATCGGAAGGCATCTGGAAGAAATGAAGATGGACTTCTTATTCCTAGTGTATGGTCATTATGATAAACCGTTCCTTAATATTAAGCAATATATCTTTTACATCAGCCAAGCCACACAAAAAATGCGTTTCAAATGTTCGGAATTTAGCGTTTCTTCGTACTCAGTAGGAACTATATTCACTCACTAGAATGGTAAAGAATACGAAACCGAACAATTTAACTTGAATCTAATTTCTGGGCTAGTCATTACATAAATTTCTATGAGTACTTTTGGAAAGATTTATCATAATCGCTTATACATTCTTGTATTCTCAGAAAAATCCAGAGAGCCAAGCCAACTATAAATCTGAAATCCCGAGATGGCTTCAGCCTTCAACACTTGCTATCACAAAGTGGCAACTTGTGAATGCAGAAATTTTAATTTGACAATATTTTTTTCGATGATAACCTGTACGAGTGCTACGCCGATCATTAGTAGGATTAGGGAGACCCACTTCTGCGCGTTGAGACTGCGATTGAGCATAGTCACCGAGAAAAGAGCCGTCGTGAGAATCTTCAGCTGATAGGTGACCTAAAAAAATCGTTGACTAAAAATATAGCTTGCCTAGTCGGCTGGTTCAGATGGTTTTGAAAACAATTTAAAAAAATAGAATAATAAAATTATCAGTTGATGAAGAATTCATGGGTTTCATTCTATTTGTCCGAAGCATAATGTCTCATTGATTGATAGATTTTTCATTCGCATACTGTTTCAATGAATTACAGAATTTTTTGCAGACTGCAGACTGCAGATAGGACTGCAATTGCAGACCCAGAGACATAAAGTTAGGATCAGTGAATACATCTGTTCTATTTCAAACATCACAGAAAAAATGACATACAGAAATTATGTATACTTGTTTTGAAATCAGTTTTATTCATTTATTCTTATATTCAAATTCAACAAAAAAGACGGAAAATTAACCTGATATGTGGCAGCATCCAGTTTGCTAAGAGCCAAGAACAGCAGATTGTTTTGAATCACGTAAGAAACAGCTGGTACGGCCACTTTCAGGCAATCATACGGCTGTTGGAATATCTCCACGTTTAGCTGATTCGCAAACCGCTGAACCGACCAGCCTGAAATAAATTATGAGATTATCTGAAATTTAAAATGCTACTTAAAGTGGAGAAAAATATATATAAAAGTATATAAAGAAATAAATAACGCCCACTTGACTGTCATTTTGATTGGCTGTTACCCAATAAAGCTGAGACCTGAAACACAGCCCCCCCCCCCCCGAAAAAACAGGGCGGGAGGGTGCCCTTGATCGATCGACCGTAAGAGAGATTTTCAGAATTGAACCATTGACCGTAACGGTCAAAACTTACGAGAATTTACTGTCAAAATGACCTAAAATTACACGAAATCGCCTAAAAAACGACCAAAAATTGGTCGAAAACGTTTCAAGTTTGAAAAAATTGACCAAAAATTGGTCAAAAAATTTCAAGTTTAAAAAAAACGACCAAAACTTGGTCGAAATCTTTTCAAGTTTTAAATTCAGTGTTCTTTGATTAATGTTAATGATGATTATTATTGATTAATGTATGATGCTGGATGATATACTCAGTACTGTATTATCAACCAAAACTGCGCGCCACTAGATTTGTTTCTAATACAAATCAGTGGGCTAAATGCTGAAGTTTCGACGCTGTGCACCACTCAGCCTGTCAGTTTTCAGATATGTTTCTAATACAAATCAGCGCACTTCAAATGCTAAAACTTCGGCGCTGCGCGCCAGTCAGCCTGGCAGTTTTCAGATATGTTTCTTATAAGAATCAGCGGGCTTCAAAACGCTCAAGTTTCGACGCTGTGCGCCACTCAGCCTGTCAGTTTTCAGATACGTCTCTAATACTAATCAACGGGCTTCAAAATGTAAAAAAATTCAGCGCTACGCGCCACTCAGCCTGTCAGGTTTCAGATATGTTTCTAATACAAATCAGAGGGCTTCAAAATGCTAAAATTTCGGCGCTGCGCGCACTCAGTCTGCAAATTTTCTGTTATGTTTCTTGAACAAATCAGCGGCTTTCAAAATGCCAAAAGTTCGGTCATTATTTCAAGTCATTACTGATGTTTTTGAGTTGAAAATTCGACTTCATTTAATGTTGACCGTCATGCCCCTCCCCAAAATCGAAAACCGGGAGGGTGCCCGACCGTAAGACCGATTTTCGAAAGTGTATGACCGTAACGCCATTTTGGTCAAATTCGCTGCCCACAACTGGATTGACCAGTTTATGAAAAACTAAAAGTACGAACTATTCTGAGCGAATATTATCCCCAACGCGGTGAAGACCTTGACAACTTCTGAGACAACGACGGCTGTTGAGGAGATGTACCTAAAACAGAGACATACTTGAATATACGATGATTTCTCAACTTAAAAATTTAATGACAAATTGGTTAACATGCCATCTTGTGTGCTCTATCTATTTGTCTGACTTACAAAATAAAATACTGGAACTAAGGCAAGTTAGTGAGTGAAAGAGTGAGTGAATAAGTTGGTGACTATGGGTGTGAGTGAATATATGAATAAGTGAGTGAGTGAGTGAGTGAGTGAGTGAGTGAATGAGTGAGTGAATGAGTGAGTGAGTGAGTGAGTGAGTGAGTGAGTGAATGAAAGAGTGTGTGAGTGAGTGAGTGAGTGAGTGAGTGAGTGAGTGAGTGACGAGTGAGTGAGTGAGTGAGTGAGTGAGTGAGTGAGTGAGTGAGTGAGTGAGTGAGTGAGTGAGTGAGTGAGTGACGAGTGAGTGAGTAGACTCTAAAGTATGAATAAGAATAGTACGCCTTATTCTGTCGAAAAGTATTTGCATGGCAGTTTATTTCTACTTGAAATTGAATAAAAAATCGATCCAACCTCGGTCCGTCCGTTTTCATTGTCCGCGAGTAACGCAACGTGAGCACAAGACACGTCGTTTGAACGATCATAATCACTAAACTCAGATACTTCATGTGTTCGGGCCGCATTTTTGACTCAATTTCGGCGGGGTTTTAGGTCTGAAAATTATAATAAAACATACCCACTAATAATTGATCAAGACTAGAACACCAGTTACGACGAACTGCTGACTAAGTAAATACCAAAATCAAAAACAATTATTAAATTTTTTTTTATTTTTTTTTATTTGATAACGTTGGAGTAAGGATAGTGCATTAGTGAAGAAGTTTCTCACCGTAAGCCAAAAATAAAGTACAAGGTTACAGTGGATAAAATGATTACGGTATATTTTTATAATGATTTGGGTTCATTAGTCATTATATTTTGTTGGGAAAAAACGATTGAGAATTACATTTCCGACCATGAAAACTAACCACGAAAAACTGTTTGTACAACAAGATTTTTCAAGAATATTTCAGTGGAAATCCATTGCGAAGTTGCAAGGTTATTGGCCCCGTTCACGTATCTATCCGAGGTCTCAAAGTTTAAGCCGCGGCTTAAAGCCGGAACTAGTGTTAAAGTATAGGGCCAGCTTAAGCCGCGGCTTGAAAAATAAGCTGCGGCTCAAAATTAGAACCCTTAACTATTGAAATTCGAAAAAGCTGCGGCTTAAAACCCAGAAGCCGCGGCTTAAAAATTAAGCTGCGGCTTAACTTTTAAGCTTGAGTTCATTTAGTAGACAGGTCATTTGTGCGATTTGCGAGCAAATTTTTTTCGACAAAATGAACGCAAGCTCAAAAGTAAGCCACAGCTTAATTTTTAAGCCACGGCTTCTGGGTTTTAAGCCGCAGCTTTTTTTAATTTCAATAGTTAAGGGTTTTAATTTTAAGCCGCAGCTTAATTTTTAAGCCGCGGCTTAAGCTGGCGTATACTTTTTAAAGTTAAAACACTAGGTTCGGCTTTAAGCCGCAGCTTAAACTTTGAGACCTCGGATAGATACGTGAACGGGGCCATTGTGATCATCACTTTCAACTTTCACTTTTCATTTGCTCATTTTACTACTACCTCGATCTGATTTATAATTACTTTTACTTATATATATATTGTCTGATTCGTCTGAGCTTTAAAACCACAAAACCAAAACTATTAAACTCGATTTATTATCCACTTCAAATGTTACTTTGAGGGGCTCTTGCAGCTCATCCCCAACTTATTCAGAGTTGCGAATAAAACAAAATATCGTATATCGTATCGTAAGAAGCTGGGAGAAAAACTGTTGTTAAAGATGTTTTTGAAACTGGTTATAAAAATCATTAAACATTTAATTGAGCGAGGTTTTCACATTTTCAAAATATTGAAATGATGAATTTTCACTTGAGAATTGAACAGTCGTAAAAGTAATGTAAAACTTGGATCAGAAATTTTGAAAACCTTGTGGTAAGTTTTCAAGCTATTGACGTACAAAAAAATTTTGACTAAGTGAATCATTTGAAAATCATACTTTATTGTCAGGAAAAATTTTGAATATAAAATGTTCATGTTAACAGAATAACAGCCCATCGAAAACCCATATCCATGATTCTTGTTTCTAATATAAGTTTCTCCCTAAGCATAACCACAAAACCAAGTCTGTTTTATTGTTCCATTTTTTTACCTTATTTATTTACTAATTTGCCGTTGCCGCTCACCCCTACTTTATTCAGAGTTGCTGACAAAACAGTAAATCGTAAATTGTAGTTTACATATACAAATCACACAATACATTTGTTAATTCACATCTACCGTAATCTAAATTTACGGTAGATGACTATTGTAGTAATTTTCTATCACCTTACCACGTCAAAAAGACATTTCCGGGCGTTTTGTGTTAATGATGGGTGTCATATCGTGCCATATAAAATACGTTGTCATATCGTGCCATACAAACTAAGAATCCAAAATAAATCGTGTCATATCGTGCCATACAAACTGTTGAATCCAAAATTCAGAAATTCAAATTTTGATTGTGACAGGATGAAATACTACTGTAGAGATAAATTTAAAATGATAAATAAAAAAAGAATCATTTTGAGTGAGTGAGTGAGAGAATGGGTGACTGAGTGAGTGAGTGAGTGAGTGAGTGAGTGAGTGAGTGAGTCAGTGAGTCAGTGAGTCAGTGAGTGAGTGAGTGAGTGAGTCAGTGAGTGAGTAACTGAGTGAGTGAGTGAGTGAATGACCAATTGAGTGAGTGGGTGAGTGAATGCGGAAGCGAGTGATTGAGTTAGTGAGTAAGTCAGTGAATGAATGAGCTAGGGTTGGGGATCGGGTGAGTGAGTGAGTGAGTGAGTGAGTGAGTGAGTGAGTGAGTGAGTGAGTGAGTGAGTGAGTGAGTGAGTGAGTGAGTGAGTGAGTGAGTGAGTGAGTGAGTGAGTGAGTGAGTGAGTGTGTGAGTGAGTGAGTGAGTAAGTGAGTGAGTGAGTGAGTGAGTGAGTGAGTGAGTGAGTGAGTGAGTGAGTGAGTGAGTGAGTGAGTGAGTGAGTGAGTGAGTGAGTGAGTGAGTGAATAAGTGATTGAGTGTATGATTTAGAGTGTCAGTGAGTCACTGAATGGGTGAGTGAATAAGTGAGGGAGCAAGTGAGCGAGTGAATGAGTGAACGAATGATAAAGTTATTGAGTGAATAAGGGAGTGAGTGAGTGTGCGAGTAATTTTGTTGGTGAGTAAGACTGTGAGTGAGTGAGTGAATAAGTGGACTATGTGAGTGAGTGATTGAGTGAGAGATTGAGTGAGTGAGGTATCGAGTAAGTGAGTGAGTGAGTGAGTGAGTGAGTGAGTGAGTGAGTGAGTGAGTGAGTGAGTGAGTGAGTGAGTGAGTGAGTGAGTGAGTGAGTGAGAGAGTGAGTGAGTGAGTGAATGAGTGAGTGAATGAGTGAGTGAGTGAGTGAGCGAGTGAGTGAGTGAGTCAGTCAGTCAGTCAGTGAGTCAGACCAAAGCTTATAAGTTCACAGGGACTGTGAGTGTTTAAGTGAATAAACGGCACGATGTGTGAGAGTGCGAGTGAGTGAGAGAGTTAGTGAATGAGGGAGCGAGTGAGTGTGTGAGTGAGTGAGTGAGTGACAGTGTGAGTGAGTGAATGAGTGAGTGAGTGAGTGAGTGAGTGAGTGAGTGAGTGAGTGAGTGAGTGAGTGAGTGAGTGAGTGAGTGAGTGAGTGAGTGAGTGAGTGAGTGAGTGAGTGAGTGAAAAAGTGAGCTAGTGAATGAGTGAATGAGTGAGTGATGCAACGAATGATTAAATTATTGAGTGACTTAGTGAGTGATTGGAACAGTGAGTGAGTGAGTGAGTGAGTGAGTGAGTGAGTTTGTGTGTTCACTGTAGCACAGAGTGATGAACCATGTTGGTAACACCTATCAGATAACTTTCAACTGTATCAGAATTTGTGTAAACTAAATGCTTTGTAAATAAACTTGTTTTTGACGATAGTTTTTTTCCCAAGTACAACTTTTTAAATTTGTCTTGTCATTTGTCCCGATTTGTAAACACCTTCCTACACACCGATATCGTTAACACAACGCACCCATTTCCGCTCTGAAAATTGCCTGTAAACCAAACTACATGTCTTGAGAAACACAACGAATAATTTTTCACACTTGACAGCCATATATTTATATTTTTTCGTTTTGCGTTTGTTAATTTTAGTTTTTCCTCTATACCATTCTGAAATCCAGTGGCTGGGGAACT